>CAUYSK010039077.1:0-15390 GCA_963575035.1 Avahi laniger
TATATATATTTTTAGCTGTCCAATTAATTTCTTTCTATTTTTGATAGAGATGGGGTCTCGCTCTTGCTCAGGCTGGTCTCGAACTCCTGAGCTCAGAACGATCCGCCCACCTCGGCCTCCCAGAGTGCTAGGATTACAGGCGTGAGCCACCGCGCCCGGCCTATGGCCGGAGTCTTATTTCTTTTATTTGCATTCTCTCCCAAGGTAAGCTTTTGCATGCTTGTGACTTTAAATACAGTGTATGTGTTGGCAAGGCTCATATTTATAGCTACTGCTCAGAACTTTCTACTTTGCTCTCCAACTCATATCCACAGTAGCTTATTTGGAATCTCTATGTGTCATAGCCATATAAAATGTGTGAAATTAGGATATTTGATTACCTCTCTAATTTTGCTCTTCCTCCACAAATCTTTTCCTTCTCTTACCTTCCTCATCATCAACTTAGTTGCTCAAGTCAAAAAGTTTGGAGTCATCATTGATTTCTTTCCTTCATTCCTTATATTTAATTTTTCAGTAAGTCCTACTGTTTCTGCCTTCATAATATTTCTCCAATCTATCCACTTTTTTCCCCTGTATTCACTATCATCACTTTCTTCCAAGTCACCCTTTCCTTACCCAGTCATATATGAACACCTGCTTTGTGTTTTTCTCTTTTCCACTTCTGCTAACAATGTTTCACTATTGTTACTGTTGATCTTAGATGTGAAGTGCTGATGGAGAAAATATCAAGAAGATTGAAAATATCAGTATTCAATCTTCTGTAAGTTCATGTTATCCAAGCTCAATTGGGCCAACATTACTCTTTGGCAGACTGTTTCCCGATACTTTATATTCTTGAATTCTCATGTCATTCTCATCTATCACTCCTATCCCAGTTCTTGATGTGGGTGTAACAGAATCAAGTGTGAGGCTTTTCTAGCATACATGTTTTGTTTTTGTCTGTTTTCTTTATTTCTTTACCTCATATTGAGTTAGATAAAGACTGGGAATTCTGGATCTAATCTAATACAAACTGCTGCCAAATTGACTCTTCTAAAATACATTTACTGTATTAGCTATCCTCTGCATTTAATGAATCCTTCACCTACTAAATGAACTACGAAATCTTCATCCTGGCCTTCATCCTCTTTTAAGATGTCACCAATTTTTTTTAAGCTTTTTAACTCTTGTCTTCCACTGTGCTATTCATTGTAAGCAGGCTACTCATTTCAAAGCATGCTGTTTGTTGTTTTCTCGTCTCTTTCTCCAATCATATAGTTTGATTCTGTGTCTCTCAGTGCTCATTTTAAAAGAAAACTCTTTATTCCGTTTACTCTTCTTTCTTTCTACCTTTTTTTTCCCTTTAAGATATGGGATCTTGGCCGGGCGCGGTGGCTCATGCCTGTAATCCTAGCACTCTGGGGAGGTCGAGGCGGGCGGATCGTTTGAGCTCAGGAGTTTGAGACCAGCCTGAGCAAGAAAGAGACCCCGTCTCTACTAAAAATAGAAAGGAATTGGCCAAATAACTAAAAATAGAAAAAATTAGCCGGGCATGGTGGCGCGTGCCTATAGTCCCAGCTACCTGGGAGGCTGAGGCAGGAGAATCCCTTGAGCCCAGGAGTTTGAGGTTGCTGTGAGCTAGGCTGACGCCACGGCACTCTAGCCTGGGCAAGAGAGTGAGACTCTGTCTCAAAAAAAAAGATATGGAATCTTGCTGCGTCGCCCAGACTGGAGTGCGGTGGCATGATTATAGCTTACTGTAACCTCAAATTCCTGGGCTCAAGTAATCCTCCCCCTTCAGCTTTCCGAGTACCTGGGACTATAGGTGTGCACCACCATGCCCTGCTAATTTAGAAAAAAATTTTTTGTAGAGGTGGGGTCTCGCTATGTTGCTCAGGCTGGTCCAGAACTCCTGGGCTCAAGTGATCCTCTTGCCTTGGCTTCCCAGAGTGCTGGGATTATAAGCATGAGCCACCGTACCTGGCTGGTCTCTACCTTTTATCTGAGTGTGATCTCTCCTCCGCATCCTTGAATTATAATTATTTTATTTGCCTTATTTTGCTTTGTGCTATCGTTTATACGTAGACTTCTTTGATTCCTCCTATTATGTTGTAAACTTTTTGAGGGCAGGAACTGTGTCTTTCAAAGTATTTTTGCCATTTCCATCAGGGATTCATAACTCCTTATCTAAAATAGTTCACCAGTATCTGGGAAGAGTACCTTCTTTAGCCAACGACACAGTTGAAGAGGAATATCTGTAGAGGAGCAGAGAGACATGTAGGCATTTGTCATCTCAACCCAGACATTGGTAACTGATGTGTATATGTGCAACCAGATCATATCTGGAATTAGATTTTTCTGTCTTTTTGTATCCTGTATAGCACAGAACCTTGAATATAGAAAGTTTTCATTGAAGTGAATGGGCTATGATCCTTCCCTGATTTCTGGGCTCAGGTTGTTTCCAGGGCATCCACTGGCTTGCTTTTAATTTAGTTTCAAACTAGGCTTTAGAAGGCAGGGATGTAGGAGACATGATTTTGCAATACTTCTCATGTAAACTCAACTTTTTTATTCTTTTATGGAATAAAACAGACTCTTTACTGTTTATAGGGTTATTTCTGATTTGCAAAAATTATTCCCTCTCTCCATGTTTTTGTAATTCCTGTATTCCCCATTCATTCTTGGCTGCCACAGTGTGAGAACATTTTTTTCTTACATCTGTAGTGGAAACAATAACTTCTCCAGGACTATCAAATAGATGCATTGGATCTTCTTATAAAAATATATAATGTAATTTTTGATAATAAAAATAAATTTGAAAGTTTCAAATGATTTTTGAAAGTTTTTGTCCATAAGTGAGTAGTCCAGGAGATCCGTTTTAGGATTTTCCAGACATATCTTTAGCTACACTTAGGAATGTCTCATCTACTTGTGGTTTTTTTTTCCTTCTTAAAGCAGTACATATTATCTATAGAAAGTACAAATAAAAATAAGAAAATAAAAATCACCCAAAATTTCATCAGTTGCGACATAACCACAGTTAACTTTTTGACCCTTTATTTATTTATCTTTTTGGTCTTTTTTTCCTTATGTGTATAGTCAATTAGATGATGTTTTTGCACTCATTTAGTCTTTTCTTTGCAAATAGAGACATTGGAATAGGAGTGATGTTTTTGTCCTTTAGGTACTCATAGACTAGTGACAGGGAGTACATGTAATGCTTCATAATAGAATGAGCTAAGTTCCCTTTGTCCGTGGTGGAGTTAGCTAACATTTTCACTGAGTATATTCTGTGTACTAAGTATTTATAGTTGTTATTTTATCTTTGTAACAACTCTATGATATTATTATATAGATGAAGCCACTGAAATTTAGAGAGATTAAATAAATTGGCCATGTCATTCACAAATGGCTAGGACTTTGTGCAGATTTGTTGACATTTAAATCTATGCTTTTAAACATTACTCTGTACAGTGTGGTAATGAGTAGCTGCCTGTCTGTAATGAGTATCTGACTGTCTGTTCATCTGTCTATCCATCTGTATTGAATAGAGGAGAAGGAGCTGGAGAATAAAGGGAAATCTACAGAGATGCTGAGGGAGATTATAATAGAGTAACTCAGACACAGACATCTCACAGGAAGATCAGTGGAAACCAGCTTTCCTAAAGCAACAGCACTTTGTTGTGGCATTTTGTTAACATTACTGCTAATGAATTTTAAAGGTATAATGTAGACATTTGGCAGAAATAAGACTATTGTCTCTTAGTGTTTGCTCTGCGGATCAAGTTATGTCAAAGACCACAAGCTGGTGGTTCTTAGCTCTTACATTATGAACCAATAGCTGTCCTATCAAAGCAGTTTAAATGAAATTCAGACCTTATGAACTAGAGCATCTAGCCAAAATATTCTTTCTTTATTTAAAGTTTTATATGTATCATACAGATATAGATATGATTTTGTTGAATTAGACAATTTGGCATTATGCCAACCACTAGGCAGCCCCACAAATCAAAGTATGTGTTCTAGTTTAAAGGAGCTTATGAAGTAGACATGTACACACTAACAGATTATTTTAGGTGCTGTGGAACCACAGAGAAGGGAGCAGTTTTGCATGAAGACTCACCAAAAGTGAAGTCAATAAGCATTTTTATCATATTCAAAAATCATCTTATGCCTATCTTATATAACTTTTTATTTGAATGAATGTCTTTTTTTTCTTGGCTTGTTTGTTTTTTTAATTTAGTTATCTCATATGTAAACATTGCTGGTTTAAATATTTAAATAAATATTTAGCTATTTTCTACCAGCTGACAAATATCTTTTAGCTTCTGTTTGTAGCTTTATAACAATTCTTAAAACTATTCTTACGTTCTGAATCAAGCATAAGTAATAATATTACATAAATTAATTGACTCTTAATGTTATATGGATTGCTTTCTCTAATGCAGTTAGGAGATGTTCAAAATTTGATTTGTTCTTAGAGTAAGTGAAGGTTTGAAGAATGGTATAAATATATATAGAAGAGGTGTACTTTACCAACTTCTTTTTAACCACATTGTTAACATATTTTAAACTAACAACAATGCTGGAATGATCATTTGCTTTGATGTAATCTGCTAATTCAACACAAATCAGTTAAAAGTCTGTCTGCTGTGGAAGATATTTCTAGTTTTAAGACTAGCTTCATCCCCTAATTCCCCACTCCCCACCTATGTTTTCATATTGCATTCCTGTGTGTTTATTTTCAGCCTTCTGTAAGTTTTATAACCCTGTACTATACAAGCAAAGTAATTGTTATTTTATAATGCTATACTGTATAATCAAAGTAATTGTTACTCCAACTTTGTAATTTATTATAATAAAGAAGATGGATATAACCTATGATTCTTATCATCACTTGGTACTTTGCATTTAGGATTCTTTCCATATAAAGTTACAGTGTATCAAAATACCTCAAATTTCAAAATATCTTAAAACGAGAAATGATATGACCTATTAATATAATAATATTTGTAATTACAATTTGGTTAAGCAATTTTCATTCTGGGCTGTATTTTCTTTATATCCATACTGGTGTTTTCTGTACTTGTTCTATCAAGTACTGAGATGGGGATTTTAAAATTTCCAACTGAAACTATGGATTTGTCTGTTTCTTTTTAGTTCTGTTTTTGTTTTATAAATTTTCAAGCTTATTAATTAAAGATACATACATATTTATGCCTCATTGGTGACTTACCCTCTTTATTTCTTATAATACTCTTGGCCTTGAAGTCTGCTTTATATTGCTATGCCAACTTTCATGTTCTTGCTATTTGTATAGTATATCTTTTTCATCCATTTATTTCCAACTCATTTGATCTTATATTTAAATTATATAAGTTTAGGTCTTGCTTTTTAATCAATTTTTGATAATTTGTTTATTAATTGAAATGTTTACTCCATTTATTTTTACACATATTTTAGACTGTTTAAAATTGTCTTTGAGGCCCCTGAGTCTCTGTTCATTTTCACTTATTCACTTTTGTCTTTATTGTTCAGATTGATCTGTGTTCAGGTTTACTGACTTCCTTTCTATCTCCATTGTCTGTTATGTGTGCCCTAATGGTGAATTTTTCACTTCAGTTATTGTATTTCTCAGTTATAGAATTTCCAATTGATTTTTTTTTTATTTCAGCATATTATGGGGGTACAAATGTTTAGGTTACGTATGTTGCCCTGGCCCTCCCCTCTCCCCCAGCAATTGATTTTTTATAGTTTCCATTTTTCTGTTGATATTTACTTATTTACTCATTAAGACTGTATTTTATTTTATTTCTTTAAAATATTTTCCTTTGTTTCTTTGAGCTTATTTATTTTAGTACAAGAGCTATTTTAAAGTGTTTGTCAGCTGTAAATCTAACATCTTTTGGAACCATTTTCTGTAGACTTTTTTCCTTGATGATGCGTCACACTTTCCTTTTTGCCTCTCTAGTAATTTTGAAATTATGTATTGCACCTTTTGGATGGTAGGAAGTCTGGATTTTGTTATTTTTCTTTTGAGTAGTATTGATTTCCATTCTAATAGGCTGTCCAGTTACTTGCTGGTCATCCTTAACTCATACAGGCTTAATTTTATACTTTGTAGATGTGTGGAAAGATCAAGCTGTTTCCCAAGTTCATTTAACTTGGTAGGATTCAACCTTTAAATTTTGTTCCACCATCAATCTTTAGTGTTTGGTATTAGGCTTTGTTAGGTAGTGCTAGAGTAGGTCTTACTTTAGAGCGTGGTTCTTTCTTATAAGATGTGTTAGCTGAATGCCCAAGAAATTAATAAAGCATTCCTTCCAATGCTGCTTGACCTGTAATGTTTCTGTTCTGCCATCAGCCCTATAGCAGTTACCCAGTAGTCAATTTGGAGTACTCTGTCTAGGTAGACCAGCCTTTAGCCAAGTACTTACATGTGACTTCTAGGGACCTCCCTCTCTACAATATCTTACTTTCCAGTTTCCTGCCCAGCATAATTTAGCTGCCTTATGTGTCTTAAACTCTGATCTCTGCCTCTTTAACTCAGCAGGACCACTGTGCTTTGCTTAGACAATCACTTGCTGTGCACTGGTTGGGATAATGACTTTAATCAGAGTTTGGGGGCAGTTATGGGTCTAACTTGGTCAATTTCTCTTCTCTCAGGGATTATAGTCTTATGCTGCTTATTTTACAAACCTGAAAACAGTTGCTTCATATATTTTGCCACTTCAATGGTCGTCTACAGTGAGAGTATTAGCTGGTACACATTATTCCATCATAGCCAGAAGTGCATGATACTGAGTGATAAATATTTATATTGTGTCATCCCAGGACTTTTCTGTGTTTTCTATTAGTGATTTGTTGAAACACACTCAACAAATAAAACTTGTTATCTGGTTTTTGTTGGGGAAAAAAACTTTATTAAAGAGTTACATTTTATGATTTTCTAAAATTTTATTGCATTTTATATATTATAGTATCTGATCTGTAAAATATGATGGTTCTTCCCTCTTATGTCTGGGGAAGACATGAACATATCTTTGGTTTACCTTATTTTCATCAGTGAAAGTATTGATTCTAGAAATGGATAGCATTTGACAAAAGATAACTAGAAACCTGCTGAATCTTTTTTAAAACTGAAAATTCATAATCTGGCTAGTTATCACGTAAAAGAAAATTTACAAATTAATTTATGTGTCAAATATTTAGTGAGTGTCTCTTATTACCAATTCTGGCATTATACTTGTACTGGGGACATGATGGAGAACAAAGTAGGCATGAATAATCCCCACCCTTGTTGAGTTTACATTCCGATTTGGGAAACAACAAATACAAAGAAACAACATCAAAAAATTACAAATTATGGTATCTACTAGGAAGAAAACAGGTGGAGTTCTGAGGCAGAGAACAATGAGTTCTACTTTGGATAGAGTGGTCAGAGAAAGCCTCTTTGAGGAGTTTTATACTTCAGCTGAGTGGATAAGGAGCTAGTATCCTTGGGTTAGATAGAGGTTGGGTCAGGGACTGTGATGGGTTTTCCAATACCTTCCCAGTACCTGTAAAGATCCTGAGGAAAGTTTTGTTGTATTAGGGGAACTAAAAGTGTGCCTGAAATATGAGTAAAAGGGGAACAAGTAACGAGATTTAAATTGGGAAGGTGGGAATAAGCTAGATCATTTATGACCCTGTAGACTATGGTCTGGAGCTTGACTTCCTCTTACCGTCTTTCCTCCAACCCTGAGTAGGGTGACGATCTAATCTGTTATACCAAAGCTGGCATACTTGAGTGAAAAGAAGCACAAACTGGGTGGAATACTAAGTTGACAGATGTAATCTGGCCCTGTTTGGGGAAATCATCCTAATTGCAGGCATGCATATGTAGAGATAGTACAGATTCTGGATGCAGACTACTTTTAAATCGTGATTTTACTTACTATCTGTATAGCTTTCAGGCAATTTAACTTCTTTGTGCCTCAAATTTCCCATTTGTAACACAGGAGAAATAATACCTCATTGGGACTGTTAGGAAGATTAAGTATAATAATGCATGTATCAAAACACACAGTGCCTGGCACATACTAAGTACTCAGTAAATTCATAGTTTCAGCAAACATTTATTGAAAGGTTATTATATATCAGGCATTATACTAGACACTGGGGATTAAGCAGTGAACAAGACAGAAATTCTTGCCTTTATTGGGTTTAAATGCTAGTACTAAGAGAGAGGTGATAAAAGTGCAGCGGAGCAAAAGCATGGAAGACAGTGGAATAGGGAGTATGCTGGCAGCAGAGGGGTACAATGAGTTGAAAGTTTGAGTTGAAAGTTTAATTTGAAAGTTTAGCTTGCTCAGAATAGGCCTCACTAAGAAGAAAACATTTGAACAAGGATTTTAAGGAAGTGAGGGATTGAGCCCAGTTAGAGGAGGTGATTTCAGGTAGAGGGAACAGCACATGCAGAGATGATATGGGAAGCCTTTAGGGGATTTTAAGCAGAGGAATGACAGAAAATGGTTTGTTTTAGAAGGATCCCTAGACTGTGGAGAGGTGAAACTGTCAGGGAAGCTAGTTGAGGCTATTTCTGGTAATTGAAATAAAAAATACTGTACCAGGGTGATAATCAGTGGAGGTAGTTAGAAATTATGGCATTCTGAAACTACTTGAAAGGTAGAATTGACATGATTTGCTGATAAATTTGATAAGTTGTTTAAGAGAAAAGGAGGTGCCAAAGGATTTTTAGCCAGAGCAACTAGAAGGATGAAGCTGCTATTTACTGAAATGGGAGGAATCCATTCAGGAGTAAAGATTAGGAGTTTCAGTAATAGATGTCCTATTAGACACTCAAGTATAAATATTAGCAGTTATTATGTACTATTATCCAATAAATGTTAACTATTATCATTAACTATTATCTCTCTGTTAGACAGTTTGCTGTGTTCTGGAAATTAAAAGGGTGGTCAAAAATAGATATCCTTCTTGCCCTTATGGAATTTACAGTCTAATGGGAAAGATAGGAAATGATCAAATAACCATATTGTTGGTAGTTAGTATTTTCCCTTAAAAAATTTTTTTCCGTTTTTTTCATTAAAAATGTTTTGCTTTTACTTTTTATTAGTTAGCTAAAGATCATTTTGTTTTGCAGTTAAAGTCTTTAATAACAGTATTATAGTATGATCTGTTCACCTTTCTCATAAAACTAAAGTATTAATCATTTTTGTGTTTTAAAAAATCAACAGGTTCGTCATAAGGCATCACAGAAAGTTTATGCTATGAAACTTCTTAGTAAGTTTGAAATGATAAAAAGATCAGATTCTGCTTTTTTCTGGGAAGAAAGAGATATTATGGCCTTTGCCAACAGTCCCTGGGTGGTTCAGGTAAGCATACTAACTTTTATAAGTTTATTTCCTTTTTTGATAAGTGCTTATTATTCATAAGAGTTGATTTTGTGTGCTGAAATTCCTATGTTTCATTCACATAGTAACAGTGTAGTTATTTTTAGTAAGATCTGATTCAGTACACTTGTTTAATATTCCTAAACTATATGTCCACATAGATATAACATGTAATGATTACTTAAATTGGTGTTTGGAAGCAAGTATTACTTGCAACTTTTTCTTCTTTAATTCTTTCATAAAGAATTGGCTTGGTCACCAGTATGCCATTATTCCCTATCAACCCCTTCTTGTGAGTTACATGGTAGGAACATAGTAAATTCATCGAACCATTTAAGGATATATACATACTAATATTAGTTAGAAGTTTATGTTTCATTAATCAGCCTATCTTGGGGAAAAAAAACTGTCTACAATAAATATTTTGAAAGTTCTCCTACAGTGCTTTATATATTACCTATAATGTAAGACAGTATTAGGGCTTCTAATTCCACGACTCTTAATGTGACTGTGGGTTAAGGAACTTATGATTCTGTTTTGCCTTCTTTTCTATTATATCCCTCACCAGCTTTACTTCTCTAAAAGTTTTTTTATACTTTTATATTTTATATCTAAATCTCCAAACATTTTTGAGCAAGTGTCATGCATGAGTAAGATTAGATGTATACCAATGCTTGTTCAGCGTGCTTAAATGATCCAGGAAGTTGATAACCTTGCTTGTAGAAGGCAATTTGGAGGCAAAAAATTTTGCCACATTGATGACCATGTTATTTAAAAGCTCATTACTGTTGCTTTTTTTATAGGGTTGAGCCTTAATGCTCCTCTCTTATTTTTTTACTGTAGGCAGTGAATAGAAATCCTGGTATGTGCGTCTAAAACTAAAATTTTTGTGGCAAATTATGTACCATGATAATTTACTTGATTAAAGAATCATGGTAATAAAAGTATGTATTACACTTTTAGCTGTAAATTGTTTTCATAGTAGCAGATTCCTTGCCATTTCTAGTTAATCATTTTATAAATTGGTATCGTTTGATCTTTAATTCTGCTGAGTGGACCTTTATTGAGTGTTAATTGAGATAGAAAGGACCTGTAGATTATTGAGATAATCGAGATAATGGATCTGAGGAAGCAAATCAGCAGCAAAACATAGTACAGTTGGAAAAGTAAATCAGATTACCATCATGACCATCATATGTTTATCTATCTTGGTAAAAGACGTGCCAGGCACCATTATATTTATATGCATGAAGTATTGAACTTTTTGGGAAAAGTTACCAAAGTGACTTATTTTTATTATTTTATTTTATTATTCAGGGATTTAAAATATATTCACAGAGTTGTACAATCATCACCACTACCTAATTTTAGAACATTTTTTTCACCCCCAAAAGAAATCCTGAGCCAATTAACAATTATTCCCTAATCTTCCCTGACCCCATCCCCTGTCAACTACTAATCTACTTTCTATCTCTATGGATTTGCCTGTTCTGAACATTTCATACAAATAGGATCATATAATATGTATGTATGTCTTTTGCAACATCTTTCACCTAGCCTGATGTTTTCAACATTCATTCATATTATAGTATATATCAATGCTTCATATCATAATTGAATAATATTCTGTTGTTTATGGAAATACCACATTTTGTTCATTCATTATTTAATGGACATTTTTGTTTCTCCTTTTTGGCTATTATGAATAATGCTGCTATGACTATTCTTTCACATAGATTTTGGTGCATATGTTCACACATTTCTTTTAGTGATTTACCTTGCAGTGAAATCAATGAGTCACAGGATGTGCCTATAATCAATTTCAATGGATTATTTTGGTTTTCTAAATCTCAGCTCTTATTTTTTAATGACTATTCAATATTTAATCATATGAATGTCCCCATAATTTATTGTTACTATACTCTTATTGGAAATAGCTCTTTTCATTTTTCTTATATAAATTATGCTATAATATAAATCTTTTCTTAGAAATATTTTTTAGTATGATTTTAAATTCAATAGATAAATATTGGCATATTTTAAAAATTTTATTATTTGCTGGTAGAGAGGACTTTTTCTTTTTTAAGCCTTCTGTGTATCCAGTTGCTATGTTTTATGGTAAACCCTTCTTTGATTTCTTTTGTAGTTTCATCACCCAGATGCGTACCCCTAAACACCTTAGTTTAGTTTTAGCATTTTAAACATTGAAGTTCAGGTGTATCTTTTCAGTCTCTCCATCTAGAGTTTCCCTCTTCCATTTTCATTTGTTCCCAGGTTGAAGAAACCTGGATTTTGCTGATTTTGTGCTATGGTATAGTTTGATTTATTTCTCTCTCATTTGTTTTTTTGTAAATTGGTAGTTAGATATAGAGGCTTGATCAGATTTAGGTTTGATTGGGTGGGTGGTAGTGCAGGATTACCTCACTAATGTTTTGTTCTTCTATGAGGAGGCTAATGTCTGGTTTATCTGTTAACAGTACCAGATATTTGTGCTCAGTGTTTTGGTACGTTAATTTATTAAGGGTTGTAAGATGATAATGTTCCAATTAAGTCATTCCTTTTTTTTTGAGACAGAGTCTCACTTGTTGCCTGGGCTAGAGTGCCATGGCGTCATCCTAGCTCACAGCAACCTCAAACTCCTGGGCTCGAGCAATCCTCCTGCCTCAGCCTCCCAGGTAGCTGGGACTACAGGCATGCGCTACCATGCCCGGCTAATTTTTTTTTTTATATATATTTTTAGTTGTCCAATTAATTTCTTTCTATTTTTAGCAGAGATGGAGTCTCGTTCTTGCTCAGGCTGGTTTCAAACTCCTGAGTTCAAACAATCTGCCCGCCTCGGCCTCCCAGAGAGCTAGGAGTACAGGCATGAGCCACCGCGCCCGGCCCAGTCATTCCTTTTTGATTATGGTGACCGGAATACTTCTATAAAGGAAAATATTTCCCTGTTTACTAATTGGTTACCCAGTAGTACAGTTCATGTCGGAAGGACAGGATAAATGCTTTATTCTTTCCTTATGTTTACCAATTTTCAAATAAGAGATTAATTTCCTTTTATCTTCTAAGGGTGACCAGTTTTGGGGGAGTGTTAGTTTGAACTCACGGACTTAAAACCTACTTGATGTGTTTCGGTCCTTTGAACACCTTATTGATGCTCAAATTGTGACACATTGTGTGTTCATATTGGCTCCTGAGACCTTTTTACATAGCCTTATTAGTCTTTGATAGCTTGCTTGCTATCTGATATAACGGTATTCCAGACCTATCTTGTACATTTGCTTTCCTTGATGTGGAATTAACTGTGCTTGTAGGTCCATGTTTTGTACATGTGTAAGTTTTTCTTAGAATAGATTCCTAGCACTGGAGTTCATAGGTCAGATGGTACACATGTTTGACATTTTGATTAATAGTGCCAAATTGCCATGTAAAAAAAAAAGCTTCTTTTACAAGTTTACATTATCTCTGTAGACTATTTTCTCTCAACTACATTTTTAGTAAATACTAGATATTGTAATTATTTTTAAATTTTTGTCAGGTGCATGTTTGAGAAATAAGGTGTTACTGTGTTAAGTTGTATTTCCTTGATTACTTACGGGGTTCAGCATACATCATATGCTTAGTAGTGATTTATGTCCCATATACATTGCTTATACCATTTTCCTAATGTGACGGTTCCCTTTTTTTTTAATTGATTTGTTAATGCTAATCCTTGTCATATACGTTGGAAATACATTCTTTTCACTCTTGCTTATTGAATTTTTAAATTTAGATGTAGTCACATCTATAGAGTCTACATTTCGATTCTTGCTGAGGAATGCCTTCCCCACACCCAAGATTATAAAAATATTCTCTTATACTTCTTTAACTGTTTTTATATTTTTATTTTTTTTAGAGGAGGAGAATCTACTTTCAAGTCATCAGGAATTTATTTGTTTACATGTAGTATGATTTGTTTTAACCCAACTGGGTAGCTAGTTTTACCATTGCCATTTATAGAAAAACCCATTTTTTTTCTCATGAAATGATTAGAATGGCCCGTATATCAAACTAAATTACCGTATACACATGAGTTTCTCTCTGAGCTCTGTACCATTACATTGATTTGTTATTTGTTCCTGTGCTAAAATTGTATTGTTTTTATTTGTCGTTTTTCTTGTATTGTGATACAAGGTAAATCTCTTCTCATTTTTTCTCCTTTTAAAATATTTTTGTGGCAGTTCTTAAAAATTTTCTCAGTGGAGTTAGAATTAGCTTTTCATTCTGTTAAAAATTATAGTTATAATTTTTACTTTAATTGGTAGATTTTTTTTTTACTTTGATTATTTTGGAATATTAAGTCTTCTCATAACAATATAGCGTGTCTCCCTGAATAGAGCCTGGTCTTCAGTAAAGTCATATCCTCCCCACTCATGGATTCAGATGAAATTTATACATAAGAAAGATATTTATTTTTATTTTAATATATAGATATTGCAAAATGCAAAAAATAGCATTGACTAAGTCTTTGTTGATAATGTTAAATAGCAGAGGTTTTTCACCCTTGTCTTAACTTTTTCTGGGTATACATACTTTTAATGTTTAACTATCTGGTATTCGAAGCTTTCTGGTTAAGTTGGGTTAAGGATCTGACTATTTTTCCTAGCTTTTTATCCTAGCTTTTATTAGGAATAAAGTTAAAGTATTTGAAATGTTTCCTTCAGTATCTTTTAAAATGGTTTTTGCATGTTTGTTTGTTTAATCTGTTATTGTGGTGCACTAAAAAAATTCAATGTAGTATAAAATCTAAAGTAAATGCTATTTGCTCTAATATGATTTTTTAAATAGGATACTGAATTTGATTTATATTTTTAAAGTAGTTTTTAATATTTTTAAGTAATTTTGCATCTACCTGCATAATGAGATTTGACCCTTAATTTAATTTTTAAAATATGGGCTTATGTTGGTTTTCATGTCATGATGAGACTACTACAATGACATATTTGGGAAGAATACCATGTTTTCTGTGCTTTGGTATGGTTTATATAAAAGATAAAGTATTCATTCCATGAGACTTGATTGAATTTACTTGCAAAACTTTCAAGAAAAAATTTCAATATATTTAACGATGTATTTTTTTAGTTATAAAAATTTATGATGGTAAGTTTCAAACATATTTCAAAGTAGAAAGTGTATTGAATCCCCATGTACTGTTCACGCAGCTTTAACAGTTACCAACCATGGGCAGTCTTGTTTCAGTTACAGCAGGAATCGCATACTTGTAAAGGACCAAATAGTAAATATTTTAGACTTTGCAGCCCAAGAAACAAAGTTGAAGATACTGTGTAGGTACTTATATAATAAGGGAACAAATTTCTGCAAAATTTTTATTGATGAAACTCAAGATGTAATAAATACAATTTTAAAAATATAGGTCTGCTGATGAGAAGAATGAAATTCTTTTCTGGGGTTGATAACATTTTGCTCAGTTGGGATTCATAATTAGTGTTTCCTATCCTCAAAACTGAATGTTTATCTGTTCATCCTGATGAGTAAAAAGATGCAACATATTCATCTTTGAAAATGTCTTTTCACATGGTTGGGTACTGCCAAATACTATTATCATCCACTAACACATGATTATTTTTTATTAATAGACTTAATTTTTTAAATTTTAGATTTACAGAGTAATTGAGATGATGCTATAGAGTTCCCATATACCTCTTGTGCAGTTTCCCCTATTATTTTTTTTTTTTGTTTGAGACAGAGTCTCACTGTGTTGCCCGGACTAGAGTGCCGTGGCGTCATCCTAGCTCACAGCAACATCAAACTCCTGGGCTCAAGTGATCCTCCTGCCTCAGCTTCCCAGGTAGCTGGGACTACAGATACGTGCCACCATGCCCAACTAATTTTTTCTATATATTTTTAGTTGTCCGATTAATTTCTTTCTATTTTTAGTAGAGATGGGGTCTTGCTCTTGCTCACGCTGGTCTCGAACTCCTGAGCTCAATCTGCCCACCTCGGCCTCCCAGAGTGCTAGGATTAC
>CAUYSK010039084.1:0-107346 GCA_963575035.1 Avahi laniger
CAAGCAATCCTCCTGCCTCAGCCTCCCGAGTAGCTGGGACTACAGGCATGTGCCACCATGCCCGGCTAACTTTTTCTATATATTTTCAGTTGTCCAGATCATTTCTTTCTATTTTTTAGTAGAGACAGGGTCTCGCTCTTGCTCAGGCTGGTCTCGAACTCCTGACCTTGAGGGATCCACCCGCCTTGGCCTCCCAGAGTGCTAGGATTACAGGCGTGAGCCACCGCGACCAGCCTGAAAACATTTTTAGGAGCTATTCTAAGTCTCTTTATGAGTTACTGTAAGTTTGTTATTTGTAATGAAAAGGACTTTTTTTAATTTTAAAAAAGTAACATAATGTTGCATTACACTGTGTGGACTTCCCAAGGTAGCTTAAATTGTAAACTTTCACTTTATTTTATTACTAATAAACACAATTCATTTGTTGTTATTTATATTTTTATGAATTAAAATTTTTTCTATGTTGCTTCATTTTTATTTATCATACAATTAACTAAATAAATAAATACTAATTTACATCAGGATTTCTCAACTTCAGCATTATTGACATTTGGGCTGTGTAATTCTTTGCCATGAGGGGCTGTTCTGTGCATTGTCGGATGTTTAGCAGAGGCTTTAGATTCTGCTCCTCAGATGTCAGTAGCACCTTCCCAGATGTGACAACCAAAAACGTCAAATGTCCTCTGGAAGGGCAAGGGGCAAAATCACTCCCCATTCTTGGTTGAGAACCACTTGTGTTCGTGTCTGAGGATGTGAAAAGATTGAAAAATTCCATTATTCAAATCATAAGCAATCTGTCAATACTTATGTAAAATTAAATAATACAAAAAGAAAAAGCAGAAAATACCAAATAGTAAGTTTAGAAAAATCTTATTAAATGTCAGTATTTTTATTATGAAACTTAAAATGCCATGAAAAACACTGACTGCAAGATTATTCAAATGAAAATGATACCATATTTTTTTTACAATTCTGTTGGAATAAAAGGTACAATAAACTTTACATATTTAAATAGTTTTGACACATATATACATGCATAAAACATCACCATGATTAGGATATTGAACCTTTTAAGTATACTAGAAAGTCTCCTTATCTACCTTTCTATCACCCCTTCTGTCAACCCCAGTCCTAGATAATCACTGACCTGTTTTCTGTCACAATACATTAGTGTGAATTTTCTAGAATTATAATACATAAAATTGTACAGTACTCCTTTTTGCCTGACTTCTGTCACTCAGAATAAGGAAATGCGTCTATATTGCTCTGTGTACAGAGAATTATTTATTTTTATTGTTGAGTAGTATTCCTTTTTATGAATACATCACAATATTTTTATCCCCTCGCCTGTTGTTGGACATTTGGGTTATCTCTACTTTGGGATATTAAAAATAAATCTACTCTGAACATTTGCATATGAGTCTTTGTTTAGACATGAAGCTTTATTTCTCTTGGGTAAATACCTAACAGTGGAATGGGTAGATTGCATATGAGGTGTTTGTTAAACTTTTTGAGAAACTGTCAATTTTCCAATGTGATTGTACTTTTTACATTCCCTCCAGTAGTATGTGAGAATTCCAGTGGTTCTACATCCTTGCTAGTATTTTGTGTGCTCAATCTTTTAATCTTAGCTTATTTAATACATTTTCCTGATGAGTAAGGAGGCTGAGCATTTTTCATGTGCTTACTGGCCATTTTATATATTTATCTTTCTGTGAAGTATCTGTTCAAAATTTTATTCTTACTTTATTTGTTTGCTTTGTCTTATTGAGTTCTAAGTGTATTTTACATATTATCAATATGAGTCTTTTGTATGTTTGTCAATGTTTTCTATGTCTGTAACTTATCTTTTTCATTTCCTTAATGTTATCTTTTGAAAAGCAAACATTTTTATCTTCTATAAGCTCCAGTTTTATCATTTCTAAAACATATTTTGGACTTTCTGGTTTCTATCTAAGCAAACTTTGCCAACCTCAAGTTCCCCAAATATTTTCCTAGGAGTTTTATATGTCAGGTTTTACATATAGATTATGATTCATTTCAAGTTAATTTTTGTACATCGTGAGGTAGGAATAATGTTTATTTATTTTTGTTTATTTTGTTACATATAGATGCACTGCTGATCCAGCACTACTTATTGAAAAGATTTTCCCTATTGAATTGTATTGGCATGTTTTTGAAAATCAATTTACTGTACATGTATATGTATGTCATACTTTCTATATGTTTATATAGAAAAAGTATATACATGTATACATTTGTAAACATATGTATACATTTCTCAACTTCCTATGCTGTTCTGTTGATATATATGTCTATTTTTTTGTTAATACAAAGTTGTCTTGATTACTGTAGCTTTTTAGTAAGAACTGGAATCAGGTAGGAAAGATCCTCCCACTTTGTTGTTATTGTTCTCTTCTTGTTGCTGTTCTTCTGTTTCTGCTTCTAACTGCTGTGTATATTCTTTGTCCTTAGCATTTATGTATGAACTTGGCAATCTCCTTATTGATTTCTTAAAACAAAAGTACTAGTATTTTGATTGGAATGCTGTTCAATCCACAGATCAACTATAGTAGAATTACCATCTCAATAACATTGACTCTTCTAATTCACAAATATGATATATCTATTCAGATATTCTTTTATTAATCTCATCAACATTTGGCCTTTCAAAGTAAAAGTCTTAGGAGTCTTTTGATACATTTATTCCTAGGTATTTTATGGATTTTGGCATTGGTATAAATGTTGTTTATAAATTAAATAAACCATCCTAAATCTATCTATTAGTTCTACTCGTTATTTTGCAGATTGCCTTGAATTTCCTACCTAAACAATCACATCATCTGAAGGAAAAAAAGAGGATAATTTTATTTCTTTCTTTATGACCCATATGCATTTTATTTCTGTTTTATTGATTTATTGTAATGGCTGTGATATCCAGTAAAATGTTTAAGACATATGGGAGAAAAGAAAAGAAAATATGGTATCAGATTTATCATCAGAAACACTATAAGCTAGAAGAAAATGGATGAACATATTTAAAATACAGAAAGGAAAAAAAAAAGTCAACCTAAAATTCTTTTTTCAGAGTAAAAATCTTTCAAAATTGAAGGTAAAATATACTTTTTCAGACATATGAAAGCTTGAAGAAATGTTCAAGGAAGTCCTTTAAGTAGAAGGAAATGATTCCAGATGGAAATATAAATTTACACAAAGGAATAAAGAGCACCAGAAATGGTAATGAGATGAGTAAATACAAAGTTTTTTCCTTCATTTTATAAATCTCTTTCAAATATAATAGGCATTTTAAAGCAAAAAAATAAGAAAGTAATGACAGCTATATAGCATATGTCACAGTAAAATGTAGGACAATAGTACCAAGCTGGGAGGGAAGAAATGGCAGCATGCTGTTACACTAGACAGCAAGTAATATAATATCACTTGAAGATATATTGTGATAAATTAAAGATGTACACTATAATCCATAAAGCAATCATGAAAATAACATCATCCAGAGTTATATAGGAAGTGAGAAAACAAAGGAAAAATAATAGAATTAGAAAAAATGCTCAACTAGTACAAAAAAAAAGAGGGAAAAGAGAAAAAAAGGACTAAAGAACAGATGGGACAAGTGGAAAATAAACAAAATGACAGAGTTAAACGCAACTATAGCAGTAATCAAATTACATATAAATTGACTAACATACACCACTTAACAGGTAGAAATTAACAGATTTTCTATATATACATATATATATAGTAACACATAACTAAATGTTACCTATAAGAAACACACTTTAAGTGTAAAGACAAAAAGTTAAACGTAACAGAAAGAAATAAGATATATCATGCTAACACTGATCAAAAGAAAGCTGGAGTAACTTTGGAAATTATTTTTTTTCTTATGAAGATTGTTAGTTTTTGCAGCTACTGTTCTACTGGGCATTTAACTAGCATGAACTCAAACTGCTGTCATCTTTCGGCACAGTGTGACGCTACTGCTCACACTGCTCATTTTATAATGCAGCATCTAGAGTGAGTCCCTTGCATCTAAATAGTTTAGCAGTCAGTCCAGTGTTTACACTGGATTTTGGATTCTATCTCATCTGTTTTGTCTTATTTGCTTGGCTCCTTCCTTAATTTTCTAGCTGCTATGCCAGTCCCCATTTCCCTGTCTTCTCGAGCCAGTAAGGTACCCTTGCTTCTGCCTGAGAAGAACCCACACATTCAAACGTGTGGCAAACTCACACATCTCATCGTTAGTGGTGTGCTTTTCAACAATGGATTTCTCTGCAGTTTCTGCCTGTTTCATACGCCAGGCTCCCGCACACTCGCACAGTTCAGCAGTCGTCCAGGCATTTGGGAACATTTACTCTGATTTGAAGTTTCAGCACTTATGTGGCTCCTTCATTTCTAGAATTTCCATTTAAATTTCTGCTGCTCTGCTTCTCTGAACTCTGACATCTCCCACCTTGAGCTGATAAAGCCGTGCTTACCCAGTGCTCAGTCCTGGGAGTGTAAGAGATCACCCCCGGTCAAGAAAGCCACACACTTGCTGCTTTTATCCAACGCAGTAGCATTTCTTCAATAGTAAACTCTAGTTTGTGTCTATATTTGGTCATTTTTCCATTGTCTTGAAATTAGTTTTAATAACTTTTCACATTTTTTATATAATTGTGACTTTCAGGAGAAACACAGCAACTTTCACGTTGCCACTACTGGAAATCCCATACACTAAGCGATTTTTGAGTTCCCAACTCCACTTAGTTTCCTGGTTGAAACGCTGCTTGCTTGTGATATATTTGTCAAGAACTATGATGAGTCTGAGGTTCTATTCTACAATTAAGCCAACAAGTTATCCTGCCGCAGTTTCATGGATGCTGGCAGACGATATGAGATGCTGAAACAGAGACAAAGGACTTTATGACTCATAGCACAGAAAGCAGCATGAGCATCGTGATCACATCATGTCCCCCCAGTGGGGTTGAAAAGGAGGACTCAGGTGTATGGTACACATGCAGTGAGCTTTGGTCAGAGTTGAAGAACCCCAAGCTTAGGGAACAAAATCCTTTATAATAGATAGTAAGCAAATTTGCCCTCTGCTCTGAAGGTAAAAATTATCATTATTCTCCAAGGTTGTTTTGTGTACAAACATCCCATCCTTCAATAGCTAGTCCAGAACAAAAGCTAAAAGCTCCTCTGCTTGCAAGACCTTCAGAACAAAAGAAATCTGTGGAGAATGGTATCTCAATAATACCTTTTATTTCTATGCCATCTTGGCTTCTGGCAAATATTCCCAGAGATATGCAACTTTGCCATCCACATTGATTAACCTGATTGACAGAAGCTGAGACAAAATCTATTCAATTTGTTTCACACAACATTTAATTATGGGAAGTCGCACTACGACTTCAAGCAGCCCAATGAGGTCACCCTGCAGTCTGATGTCAGCCACGCTTCCCCCAGCGGTCAGCACCCTCCACTAATCCCATAAACCATCAGTGTTGACCTTTGAAAGCTAGTTGGGTTTCTTGTTAAATCTCTGTATTGAGCTTGTCACCTTGCCGGAGACATTAATCCAGCATGGATGTATTAGTGCTTGCACAGTCCAGGGCGTTTTTGTCATCCAAAACAACCAGGCCAATGAGTTAAGGCTAACGTGAATGCCTTCTAGGGTTCAGGTTGTGTCACTGCTCTCTCTAGCTATGGCTGAGGACAAATTTCATACCACTTTTTCTAATTCAATGACTCCAATAATCGAGGCAACTTCCTGCAAGATGCATAACACAATGAGTCATTTATTCCTCCAGAAGCTTCCCCAATGTTCCTCATTTTTTAAAGATTTCCCACAATCATCTGAAGGTTACACAATCTAATGGTGGTGCTTCTTTAAGCCCTTTGAGATATCTTATGATCATTCCTACGAGGCAAGTCACAGGTCTTCTACATAACAAGTATAATCTTAGAAACTGCATTGGATGCCTAGAAACTATTGTTTACAATTGTTCAGGTCACTAATATGTGACATACATCAATTGAGGGGTATAAGTCCAAAGTACCTTGACATACATCATCCAGTCATCAGTCACAGTGTGTTCCCATAGCAGCCCCCTGAAGGGTGGCGTTCATCTGCTGGTCTGTAGTTTCTCAGGTGGAACACCAAAGAGGCAGGCCATTAGCAACAGCCCAAGAATCAATAAATCTATAACAAGGTTTACCGAGGGTATTTATTGGCCAGAGCTATGAGACCAGCCTTGAGCTCTGCCCACTGCGTGGAAGAACATTGTCCATTTTCAGTTCCACAATAGCTCAATGGAAAACAGCACATTTGAGTTTTGTCAAACCATCAGGATATTAGGATCAGGCATTTAGGGTAATATCTATAAACTGAGGGCCCGATTGATCCAGTGGCTTAATACAGAAGACAGAACGGGAGATAAAGTTTCCCCTGAAGGATAAATAAAGCCAAGATAGCGTTAGGGCCAGGCAAGCTATAATGCTGAATGTACTGTTTCAATTTGACAACTAAGGCTACCGAGTGTTTCTCACTGTGTTAGTCACTGAGTCTGAAGTGTCCCACCCCAAAATGTGAATTTCAGGCTGGAGAGTCAGAGGGTCTTCACAGGTCAGACATTCAATTTTGACAAGAGCTTAACAGCAAACTAATAGCCACTTTTCAGAAGAAGTGTGCCAGCCAGCTGGTGCTGGTGTTCCTTAGGGGGCATATTGAGGTTGAGTCTCAAAGGGGGGGGAACTATCACATTGCTACTGCCAAGGGAAATGGCACCCAGAAGGGTGATTCCGACAAGACAGAAAGCCAATGGGAACGAACAGTTCCCTTGTTTCCTCTCCAGCTACCACTCTCTCTCTACCACCCCCTAGTGGTATGACAGGAGCAAGGTGGCAAAAACAAATGAAAAAATAAATAAATGTGGATGGCAGCGTGCCAATCCTAGCACCCTGAGCAGAGTGTGAAAGGCAGGATTTGGCACTGAGAAAAAAATAGCTTGATAACTAGCACAAAGATCTTACGTATGATACCTCATGAGCCACTGGATTATGTATTTTCCAATTTATAGTTTTATAGAAATGTTAGGATTCTATTAATATTTTGATAGAAAATATTAAAAATATACTTAAATGTGGACAAAATAAAATGAATTTGAAACCATGTCCCCTAAACTCAAGTGGATGTCTATTCTCATTATGAAGAACTGAGATTAAAAAAGAGAAAAGCCAAAATAGGCTTAAACCATCATAACAATTGTTTATGAATACATGTATTCTAGATTTGCTGAGATATTTTTAGTTTCAAAAATTAAGTTTTAATTTTTAAAAAAAGTTTCTTTTTAAATATATATGTATTCCCAGGTGTGTGTGTGTGAAATGTTTTTAATGTGTATCTAGAAAAGTAACAAAGTCTTGATTGACATTTTGGATTGAGTAAAAATAGATTACTTTAACTGAACTCTAGCTTGAATTTTTTCTGGTCTCTGGCACAGACCCTCAAAAAGTGAACTACAACTGTTAGTGGAGAGAAGTGAAGATGACATTTGGCTGATGCAGGAATATATTTTGGTTCCATTCCACCTCATTCTGGAAGAAAAAAGAAAATTTTAGCAAATAATATAAATGAACTAAAAATATAACTTCACTTGTCATAGGCAAACTTTTTCTTCCAAGGGGAAGAAAGGGCAAGGATAAGAAACATATGGACAAAAGATACATGATCTGAAAGTACACACAAGAGAGATCTAAGAATAACATGAACACATATGTTATATGCAACTAATCAAGCAAATTACTAGCCAAAAAAGCTCAGTGTCCCTCAATGAATTCTCATTTACTTCTTAGTAGTTTCTGTGGACCCATTTTCCTTCCAGCTGGCAATGAACAAGTAAAGTAGAAACTATTAGGAATAAAGGATAAGAAGAGTAATTTTGAGTAATTCCAGTGAGTCATAGCAGTGCAAATCGCTCCTCATACATTTCACTTAAAAATTCTATCTTGTTAAAAGAAAACTATTTTGTTGACTAAATCATAAAATACATGTTAGCATTTATCATGGAAATCATACATCATGTTCATGCAAATTTCTTTCTGGTTTTAATTTGTCATCTTATGCAGAATCTGAAACTAAAATTGTATAATTATAGATTTTTAAATCTGTGCTTTTGTAAACTTTCCAATTTCCCTATTATTGATCTCATTATAAATATCCACCAATGCTCTATTTATATTGCTGCTTAACGGTACCAGGTAATTGCTTTAATTCAACAAGCTTTTGCTTTTGTTTTGTTTGATTTTTCTTTGACTGTTTTAAAGTTAGAAATACAGGAAAGCTAAACTTATAGTTTTATATTATAGGATACTATAAACTCCTACATGCTCACTTAGATTTAAGAGGGAGACTCTGGGAGGGTAAATTGGCAGTAAAGTAACAAAGCCAGCAATACACAAATGACAGAGGGCAAACAAAAATTTTCATCATCTATGAAAAAATGTGATAGCAAAACAACAAAATAAAATAAAAGCAATCGACTCTGATGTTATTATTGCATTGCATTTTTCTTGAATTTTGAGAGCTGAAAAAGCAAACCTATTTTTTTGTTTATTGACTTCTATTTCCAGAATCACATACTGCATAATAATCTATTCATTGAAAATTGAATAATTTTATGACCTAGTATTGATCAATTTTGTAGATGTTCTGGGAGTTGTGGGGCGGGGAAACATCTATTTTTATCTGTATAGCTAGTGGGTCACTCACATGAACTTTTATTTTTGAATTTTCTATTTCTTTTTGCCTGCTTTATTTAGTCAATAGTTATGGAGAAAAATGTTTCAATTGTGATCATTTAGAGATTTCCTCCAGTAGTTCTATCAAACTTTGCCTCATATATTTTTAAGTTGTTTTAGGTACATAAACTTTACAATTGCTATATCCTCTTAGTTAATAGAACCTATTATTATCTTAGGTAATCAGCTTCCCCATCCCGATACTGTGTTGTGTTTGGTGTTGCTTGTTTATTTTATCTGGCTTTAACAGATTATGGTAGCTTTATTTTAGTTAGTATCTGCCTGATACGTCTTTTTATATTCTTTACATTCAACTTTTTAGTACTCTTATGTTTTAGGTGTCTTCTGAGAAACAAGAACTTATATCTGGTCTGGAACTTTCAAAATCTAAACTTTCAATCTTTGTCTTTTAGCTAGTGAGTTTGCTCCCTATCGTTTTATTGAAAATATGCCTACATTTGGAACTATGTCTACCATCTTAAATCTTTTAAAATGCTTCCTGGATTTTTCTTTTTTTTGGTCCTTATTTAAGTTGTTTCATCTGAAACTGTTTTTGATTGTAATTCTTTGTGTGGCAAAACTTCTGAAGCATGGAATGCCTAGAAGTAATTTGTATTAAATTATTTAATAATGGTAAATGAAGAGTAGCTTTGCTGAATATGAAATTCTAGGTTGTAAATTATTTTTCTTTCCTATTTGAAAATGCTAATCCATAGTCACCTTCCATCTAGAGTTGTTATTGAAAAGCATGTTATTAACCTGATGTAGATGTTCCTTGACTTACAATGGGGTTACATCCTGATAAATCCATGGTAACTTGAAAATACTGTAAGTTGAAAATGCAGTTAATACACCTATCTTACCAAACATCATAACTTAGTTTAGCCTATCTTAAGCATTCTAGGAACACTACTGTTAGCCTATAGTTGCGCAAAATCATCTAACACGAAGCATGTTTTATTGTAAAGCGTTGACTATCTCACGTAAGTTATTGAATACTGTACTGAGAGTGAAAAACAGAATGGTTGTATGGGTACTTGAAGTACAGTTTCAACTGAATGTGTATTGCTTTCACAAGATCATAAAGTCAAAAAAATCGTTAAGTCAAATCCTAAGACAGGGACCACCTATATTTGTTCCATGAAAATAATTGTGTATGTTTCTAGTTTCTTATTTAATCTTCTTTACGGTGTTCGCCTCCCTTGATCTGGTCCTGGTGGCCTCCTGAAGCGAGAAGCCTGTCTCCAAGCTCTCTCCTGTGGAACCGGGAAGTGTCCGCTGGGATCAGTCCCTCTCCCCACCCAAAGCAGACCTAGTACTGCACACAGGAGAGTTCAAAATGTTTCCCACTCTTGTCTCTACTCCACACAGCCTGTTGGCCCGTGCTACCACTTCGCACTGACTTCAGGTGCGTCCCCGCCTGCCTGGGTGTGAAAGTTGGTGGAGAAAGAGTCCTCCTGTGGGTCAGATCGCACTGCGCCGGCTGGCCCACGAGCGCAGCTGTCCCATGCTCTAGTTCCTATCGTGTATCTCGCACTCTCCGGACTTTGCGGTGGATTCTCCGATTCAACTTTTTTTTCCCCAGCGCTGCTTGTCCCTCGCTGCTTCTCTGCAGATTCATGAAGCTGATCCTGTGGGACAGCGATTAACTAGCGTGTAGTTGTACGCGTTCTTCACCTCCTACTCTGGGAACAGAGAGCCAGGAGGTCACCCCTAATCCGCCATTTTTTTCCCTACAATTCCTCTTCCAGTGTTGTCTCCTCTTCCTCATCTGGTGTGGTCTCCTCCTTCTCCTCTTCCAGTCTGATCTGGTCTCCTCCTCCTCTTCTAGTTTGGTCCCGTCTCCTCTTCCTCTTCCGGTGTTGTCTCCTCCTTCTCGTCTGGTCTCATCTCCTTCTCCTCTTCCGGTCTGGTCTCCTCTTCCTCTTCCGGTGTCATCTCCTCAGCATCCGGTCTGGTCTCCTCCTCCTCTTCCGGTCTGGTCTCCTCTTCCTCTTCCGGTGTCATTTCCTCATCATCCGGTCTGGTCTCCTCCTCTTCCGGTCTGGTCTCCTCTTCCTCTTCCGGTGTCATCTTCTTCTCGTCATCCGGTCTGGTCTCCTAATCCTCTTCAGGTCTCGTCTCCTCTTCCTCTTCCAGTGGTGTCTCCTCTTCCTCATCCGGTCTGGTCTCCTCCTCCTCATCCGGTCTGGTCTCCTCTTCCTCTTCCTCTTCCACTCTGGTCTCCTAATCCTCTTCCAGTCTGGTCTCCTTTTCCTCTTCCAGTGTTGTCTCCTCCTCGTCATCCGGTCTGGTCTCCTCTTCCTCTTCCGGTCTGGTCTCCTCCTCTTTCGGTCTGGTCTCCTCTTCCTCTTCTGGTGTTGTCTTCTCCTCCTCATCCGGTCTGGTCTCATCTCCTCTTCCTCTTCCTGTCTGGTCTCCTCCTCCTCATCCAGTCTGGTCTCCTCCTCCTCTTCTGGTCTGGTCTTGTCTCCTCTTCCTCTTCCAGTCTGGTCTCTTCTTCTGCTTCCGGTCTGGTCTCCTCTTCCTTCTCTTCCAGTCTGATCTGGTCTCCTCTTCCTCTTCCGGTCTGATCTCCTAATCCTGTTCCAGTGTTGTCTCCTCCTCCTCTTCTAGTCTGGTCCCGTCTCCTCTTCCTCTTCTGATACAGTCACCTAATCCTCTTCTGGTCTTGTCTCCTCTTCTGATCTGGTCTCCTCTTTCTCTTCCAGTGTCGTCTCCTCCTGCTCTTCCAGTCTGGTCTCTTCTTTCTCTTCCGGTGTCATCTCCTCCTCATCAGCCAGTCTGGTCTCCTCTTCCTCTTCCGGTGTCAGCTACTCGTGGTCATCCGGTCTGGTCTCCTCCTCCTCTTCCAATCTGATCTCCTAATCCTCTTCCGATCTGGTCTCCTCTTCCTCTTCTGGAGTTGTTTCTTCCTCCTCCGGTCTGGTCTTCTTCTCCTCTTCTGGTCTGGTCTGGTCTGGTCTCCTCTTCCTCTTCTGGTGTTGTCTCCTCCTCCACATCCAGTCTGGTCTCCTCCTCCTTTTCTGGTCTGGTTTCATCTCCTAATCCTCTTCCGGTCGCCTCCTCCTCTTCCAGTCTGGTCTCCTCTTCTTCTTCTGGTGTTGTCTTCTCCTCATCTGGTCTGGTCTCCTCCTCCTCTTCTGGTATGGTCTCATCTCCTCTTCCTCTTCCGATCTCATCTCCTCTTCCTGTCTGGTCTCCTCTTCCTCATCTGGTCTGGTCTCTTCCTCCTCATACGGTCTGGTCTCCTTTTCCTCGTCTGGTCTCTTCCTGTCTGGTCTGCTCTGGAGCCTTAGATCTTAAACGCTGGGCACCAGACCCCTGGTCTATGCCTCCCAACTCCACAAAACAGCTTCTGAGGTCTGATCTTTTCCTTTGAAGAAGCAGCAGCATTAGAAGGGAACACTCCACAGACATTCAAGATTCAGGTATCAAGATTCAGGTATCCGAACCTCTAAATCAAAAAAGGTTCAGAGGGAAACGCTTTAGCAGTCTGAGCCGCAGTCTTTTAAAGGCAGAATGCAAAAGCAAAATAAAGAAATAAAGTTTAATTTTACTATTCACATTGAATTTAGTTTTCTTACATAGGCACTGGAGCGGTCTCATCCTAATGGTCTCCCAGTTAATTATTTTAATACTTTTTAGGAAATTTGTTTGCTTCTTTTTAATAGACTTATAAATTTGATTATAAAAGTTGGGTAATACTGTATGCATATTTTTGTAATTTGCTTTAATTACTAAAATACTGTGAAAAAATTTAAGTATCATTAAATATTCTTTTCTAAAAACAGACAATTTTACAGGTGCATAGTATTTGATTGCATGGATAAACAAAACATAATCAATTTCATAATGCGCATCTTAAATATTTCTAACAGTTTGTCATTACACATGTCACTGATATAACACCATCATTTTTACATAAATGAGTTTGTATATTTTTAATTGTTTATTTAGCATGTATTCCCACATGCTGCATTGCTCAGTAATGTTTTTTCAACTTTTTTTTCCCCTTGAGGTATTACATACAGAGGAAAATGAATAAATTTTAAATGTATGGCTCAATGAATTTTTACTTATGTGTATCCCTGTGTAACCACAACACATTGCAAGATGTATAACACTTCCAGTTGAGCCAGTTCTTAATGACTATTGACATATTTTGAGAAAAATGAATAAATTTAAATTTTGTTTGTCTTTTATTTTTCTCTCCAATATTAGTTCTTTTCCACTTAAAATCTTACAATTTTGATACACAAATTGACAAATAATTATTTGTATAGAAATTACCCTTCAAATACACCTCTTTCCTAGAGAAAATAAAAGCAATTGTATGCTTTATCACAGTGTTACCTGTCTTTTGATGATAGCTTATGAATTTGTGTGGATTTACTTTTGATAGATTAAGTCTGAATCAATATTACAGAACTCAGTGTGAGGGGAAAAGACTAAAACTTCTGGAAATGTCTTTAAAAAAATCAAAGTGATTTGTTGGCATCTAAATTTTTGAATATGAAAGCAAATAACAAACTCTTATTCTTTTGGGCATAACTCTTAAAAAATTCTATCAATTTTGCATACAATTTAAAATTATTTGTGGCTGATAGTCTGTCACTTTTACAACTGCTAAAAGAATAAGTTAAAGAATATGAAAAGAGTCACAGGAAGGCCAATCTTTGGACATACAGAATAAGTCACTGTCAGAAATTCAATATAATTATCTCTATGAAGCAATATCAATTTATATCATGCAAATATTAAGTTATAAAAAGTCACTTGAACAACTGCTGAAAAAAATTGTATCTGCTTGACTTAGTAGTTGAAGGTTAGATTCATAAAAATTTTCAAAACCAAACAAATTTCTTTAAAGCCCAGAGAATTGATGAGATCAAATCAGAGAAACACATGCTCAATGATACAAAAATTCTAAAGAACACCCAGTAATGAAAAAGCTTATCTAAGTAACAATACATGAAAAAATACCTGATTATTGAAGATTTTAAAAGTAAGATGAGAATGTCTGAAAAGGAAATTTAGAGATCTAAAGAGGTTATCCATCAAATTCAATCAAGATTCATAGTTTTGATATTTCTCATTCTATTTACATAAGAAAAAATATGGAAAAACAGTGCATTGGGGTAATGTGTCTCCAGACACCTTAATCCCAAGCTGTTTTGTTTGCAGATGTAAGCAGAAAGCTGTCTTTGACTGTTTCCTCACTGTGCTAGAGCTGATGGCTACAGAAGTTAAAGGCTGAAGACAATGTCTCTACACATGAGACTGTAAATATAGAAACAATTAAGCTGCTCTTTGAATGAAGTTTAGCCTACTGAAAGCAAAAAAAAGAAGTAACTCTGAAACCTCAGCTGCTTTGAAAACTTGCTCTAACTCACTGTGAAATGAATCTAGCTAAGGTTATTTTGAAAACTGGCTATCAATGCCTTCATTTCCACATGAGAGCATTATTTGTACTTTTTCATACAAAAAGCAGACTTAGTGCTTGAAGCTTCCAGTAAAGATTCTACCTTTTTTATTCCTTTAAAGATAGGTTTAAATTTGGAAATACATTTCAAATGTGCCTAAGAAGAGCAGAGCTTGCAAGTAAAGTGTATTATAAACCCCTAGAAACCTCATGAAACACTAGAATTGTTTCTTTTGCTTCTTTGTCAAGCTGTAAAGTGAAGTCTGGTTGCTGCTGTAAGCTTTAGTGCCATCAATGGTATAAATAGGTTTTTGGGCTGTTTATGTCAGAGGTGTGGTTAACACTCTCCAGAGGGCAGCCTGCCATGAAAAATGTTCAACTAACACCAGGGATGGGAAAGACTTTAGTGACAAGAGTTAATTGCATATTTGTCAGAACCTAAAAAAGTAGCTATAATATCATTTCCCACATAATTCCAACTATCCTTCCCATAGTCCTTTTAACTTGGGCTTTGTATTATTATCCTTTGTCTTTATTTCTTGTTATTTTACCATAAGTATTCGGACACCACTGCAGGATAGATATCACCAAAAGGCAGAAAGTCGTAAGAAAATTAAAATATATTTAGAGAAATATTGATGGAAGTTACTAATACAACATTATTGTTTTACTAAGGTGATGCTTGAAATAAATATACGTGGAATCCTTGGTTAAACAAAAAAAGACAAGGAGAGAGAATATTGTTTAAGGATTGGGTTTTAGATTTTGCTCAGATATTCTAGGTCTGAATACATAATATCTAAACTAGATATTCATTGGTACAGTTAATTTTTTTAATATAAATTTTGGAGACACTGATGGATAAGACAGTTATTTCTCCCTTTAAAAAAGCAAGCATTACACCTACACTTTGGGTGCTGGAGACATCAAATCTATTTCTGAATCTCATGAAGAGATTATAGAGACTTATGCTCAGGTTTCATTTTTCAAACAATCTTATTTGAAGTATGATAAGCAAATGTCATTATTTTACATGGGTTATATATAATTTAATTTTCATTAAATAATTTCATTTATTTTCTTAGATTTAAGTAATAAGAAATAGCATGAGACAGGAGACAGTAGCCTTGCGTTTAGAACATTGAAATGTGAAACATTTTTTTCCAGGAATTTAAATAAATTAGTACAGTGGAGTGTGTTTTTTGTCTATAGGAAACTGGGAAACACATATTTCAGACTAATTTGTAATTACACCATTAACTGCAATTAACACTGTAAACATATCATTGTCCAAATGATAAAAGTGGCAAACTAATGATCTTAGAGAAATTACAGATTTTTCTTTTTAAAACAAGTCAATTAATATAACATAAATTCTGGAAAGAATAAAAACAGATTGCCAGGGTGGTATTCAAATTCACATGTAAATATTGCCAAGTATAAGGTCAATGCCGGAATTAAGGAGATCTTATTTGTCTTAAGATAATTGGCCTCCTCTCTTAAAATTTCCCATTAATAATAATGATTGATTTACAAGTAAAATTATAAGTAAAAATGTTGTCCCATAATATATTGGTTAGACAGCAACTGTTTGCAGATTTTGGCTTAAGACATAGTACATGTTTAAGTAGCCATGGAACAGGTTGGCAGCTTTAGCAATGGTGCTTTATTGGGGGTGGATGTGGTATGACAAGAAAATAGCACACACGATAGATACTAAGAAAGTAAAAGTGACACTTATTTTAGAAGAAATTCCAGCACATGGTGGGGGTAGGCATAAGAATATGAACAGCGCATAAGAGAAAAGAAAATACGGTCCCCCAGAGTGAAAGGGATTGTATTTTTTTCATTTTTCTCTTGGTTAAAGAAATGGTTGAGTCAGTGCAAAACTGTAGGGTAGTCCAAGAAGCCCTGTCTACAGCTGAAGACGTGCATGATAGAGCTGTACACAGGTCATGAATCGGGCAGGGATGCAAACAGTCTAGGCCTTAGAAATGTATCTTACTGGTGCATTCCTTCTGCTTCTACTGTTCTGGCTCTACCCTTGATATTTATTCTCTCTATGCCAGACATTTCATCTCTTAGTCTCTTTGGCTTTTTATTTTTATGCTGGGTGATGTTTTTATGGTTTATCCTATCATGATCTATTTTTTTGTTGTTTATTTTATTTATTTTTATTATTATTGTGGTAAGAACACTCAACATGAGATCTACCATCAAAACATTTTTAAGTGTACAGTACACTATTGTTAATATTGTTAGGCACAATGTTGCACAGTAAATCTCTAGCACTTAGTATAATTGAAACTTTATACCAGTTAAACAGTAACTCCTCACTCCTCCCTAGAGCCAGGCAGCCACCATTACACTGTGAGTTTGCCTGTTTTCCAGACCTCATATAAGTACAATGGTGCAGTATTCGTCCTCTGTTCCTGGCTTATTTTACTCAGCATAATGTCCTTCAGGCTCATCCATGTTGGTGCAAATGGCAGAATTTTCTTTTTTAAGGTCAAAAACTATTCCATTGTATGTATATAACATTTTCTTTATCCTTTCATCCAGTGATGGGTATTTAGGTTATTTCCATATGTCAACTGTTGTGAATAATGCTTCAATGGGCATGGAAGTACAAATATCATTTTCAGATCCTGATTTTAATTATTTTAGACATATACCCAGAAGTGGAATTGCTGGGTCATCTGGTAGTTCTATTTTTAATTTTTGAGGACTCTCCATACTGTTTTCCACAGGGGGCTGAACCATTTTACATACCTATGAACAGTGTACCAGTGTTTCCATTTCTCTATATCCTTGCCAACAAGTAATAATATTTGTTTTTGTTTGTTTCTGCTAAGAGCCATTCTAACAGGTGTGATGTGATAGCTCACTGTGGTTTTGTCAGGTATTTCCTTGATGGTTAGTCATGTTGAGCATCTTTTCATACACCTATAGGCCATTTCTATGTTTTCTTTTGAGAAATTTCTATTTAGGTCCTTTGCCCATTTTTTAATAGGGTTATTTGATTTTTGCTGTTGAGTTGTAGGAGTTCCTTAAGTATTTTGGAAATTTCCCCCTTATTAAATATATGATTTGCAAATATTTTCTCCTATTTCTCAGGATACCTTTTTGTTTTGTTTATGTCCTTCGCTGTGCAGAAGCTTTTGAGTTTGATGTAGTCCCGCTTGTTTACTTTTGTTTTTATTGTGCATAATTTATTTTTTAAGTGTTCTACAATGAGGATTTTACTCTTTAACATACACCAACATGGATTTTGATTGCCTTTGTGTTTTATTCTTTCTTGAATGCTTTTTTATTTTGGTCATCCATCCCTTATTCCACACTGTTTTCTAATTATTAATATGATACTTTGCTCTTGTATTTTAGAGCAAATGTGCCCTTATAACTTTTTACAAAAAAATCCATCAAATGTTTTCTAAAATGTTCTTTGAATTTTAGGTCAAAATTACATGATAGATTAGCTTTTTTTTTAATGCCAAGCATTCATTCATCTGTGAAAGACTGCTGGACTAAGGACAGATCATCAGGTATGAGGTGTAGCTCCTCTAATTAAGGCATCTGTGTTTCCTTATGCAGTGCAATACCTTGTGAAGTGCAATACCTGGGAGAACAGACCCAGACCATACTATGCTTCTACAGCTTTGCTACTTCTGCCAGCACCTAACACTTTCCATGAGTTGACTGCACATTCAAAGGTGCCAAGTGTTTCTGCCCATTCTCTTTTCTTTCCATTTATGCCAGCTACTGAGACTTAACTCTGAATGAATTTAGAAATTTACTTAAGCACACACATTTTTGATGAAGATTGAGGCATAAATGTTAACCTGTTCTTGTTCAGATCAAAAACAACTGCCTGTCTGTTTTTTTGCCAAGTGCTACCCCTGCCTCATAGAGGTTAGAGCATACAAAGAATGAGTCAAAACTTGTTTCGTCTTCTTGGAGGCAATCTCTAAAGTTTTATTTGAGAGGGTGGAGAATATAAAGTGGTTATTCTAAAAATATTACTCTCAAGACATCCATTTCTATCACGAATCCAGTCAATAAAGATGCAACATGAAGTCTGACCAGTAATACATATATTCTAATGGCTGAAATTCATGAGTGTATGTGTACGTGTGCATGTGTGTGTACATGCTTATACACACCTGTGACAGTATATATGTGGTAGAAATAACCAACTATTTGGGGTAATCTTTATTTTTTTATTTATTATTTTTAAAATTTTTATTTATTTAATTTTTTTAGAGACAAATTCTCTCATTGTATTGCCCAGGCTGGAGTGCAGTGGCCTAATCACAGCTCACTGGAGCCTCTAACTCCTGGGCTCAAGGGATTGTCCTACCTCAGCTCCCAAGTAGCTGGGACTACAGGCCTGTGCCACCACACCCAGCTAATTTTTAAAATTTTTTTTGTTTTTTATTTTTATAAAGATGAGGATTTTTTATATTGCCCTGGCTGGTTTCAAACTCCTGGCCTTAAGTGATCTTCCTGCCTCGGCCTCCAAAAGTGCTGAGATTATATCCATAAGCCACTGTGCCTGGCCTAGGGTAATCTTTAAATAAGCATCCATAGTTTGTTGGAACCAATAAATATTTAAATCACTAAAAGATCTATGATAGATTTTTAACAATATGGTTATTTTTAAAAATTAGAACTATTTTTTTACCCTTAGCAAAATGACTTTCTGCAGATTCTTCTAGGTTATTAATACTTTAGAGATGTGATGATAATCAGAGGAGACTTGTCATCCACAAAATTATCAGAAACCTTCACTGTTCATCACGTTCTTCAGAGAGAAATCTATATTCCAGTTATGATATGGTGAGTTATTGGCAGAAAAGAATAGGAGCTAAATCTCCAGTTTCAAGTTAGTGTTTCGTTATTAAAGACTGGCTTTACCTCTATCCCAAATCAAAACTATATTTTTCTGGCAAACATGTAAATAATAGGTGCTAAAATGCATAATCTTACTTGACCATTTGGTTTGGTTTTGTAGTATATGTAGAAAATTTAATTAAAAGTGAGTTATGTCCTTGAAGATTCTGTTTTGTCAAGTGTAAGTACTGGTAATATAAATTACACTACAGAGTTACAGTCATACCGCAAGCTCATATGAAGTAATAACCCTGTTGAGGGTAAAGAAAACAAAAACAACCATTGTTGCCGCTAAAGGGGACAAAATAAATTATTTTAAATGCAGGAGATGTCAGTAAAATGAAATGAATTACAACTAAGAAGGACAGAAATTGTTACTTCATGCTTTTAACATATAGATGTTCAGATATGTTTGGGCATTACCATTTAAAAAAAATTCAAGATTTCTAAAGTTTTAAGAACTTTCAGAGATCATTTATTATTGTGAGGATAGGATCTTGTCTCAATCCGACAAGGGACTAACATCCAGAATCTATAAGGAACTCAAACATCTCCACAAGAAAAAAACAAACAGCCTCATTAAAAAGTGGGTAAAGGACATGAACAGGTATTTTTCAAAAGAAGATATACAAATGGCCAACAAACATATGAAAAAAATGCTCAACATCACAAATCATCAGAGTAATGCAAATTAAAACCATAATGAGATACCATCTTGCTACAATTAGAGTGGCCATTACTAAAAAAGTCAAAAAAAAAAATAGACATTATGGGGGAGGATGCAGTGAAAAGGGAAAACCTATACACTGTTGGTGGGAATGTAAATTAGTATAATCTCTGTGGAGAGAAGTATGGAGATTTCTCAAAGAACTAAAAGTAGATCTACCATTTGATTCTGCAATCCCACTACTGGGTATCTACCCAAAGGAAAAGAAATCATTATATTAAAAAGATACCTGTACTTGTGTGTTTATTGTAGCACAATTCACAATTGCAAAGATGTAGAAGCAACCTAAGTGTCCATCAACTGATGAGCAGATACAGAAAATGTGGTATATGTATACCGTGGAGTACTACTCAGCCATAAGAAAGAATAAAATAATGTCTCTTGCAACAACTTGGACGGAACTGGAGGCCATAATTCTAAGTGAAGTTACTCAGAAACAGAAAAATAAATGCCGCCTGTTCACACTCATAAGTGGGAGCTAAACTATGGCTATGCAAGGGCACACTGAGTGGTATAATGGACACTGGAAACTCACGGGGACAGGAAAGGACAAGAAGGGGTGAGGAATGAAAAACTACCTGTGGGGTACAATGTATACTACTTGGGTGATGGGCATACCAAAAGCCCAGACTTCACCACTATACAATAGATACATGTAATGGAATTCAACTTGTACCCTCTAATTCTATTAAAATAAAAAAATTTCATCTTATTTTGTTGCAATATTAGACATAGTAAGATAAGAAAGCACATAGAAAAACACATACAAAAATCTTAGTCTTTATATCTTCGATGGTAGCAATAGAGGATATTTTCTTTGTATTTTTTAGAGTTTTCATAATTTTATGCATTAATATACTTTTACTTTTTAAATTAAAAATTATACTTTAAAGTTAAATTAAAAACTAAGTAGGTATTTCAAAAACCTTTTAAATAAGTACATGTAGAAACCCCTACTGCCAGAAATTACAGTTTATTAATTATAACTTATAGAATGAGATTATTAAGTGTCTGCATTTAATAACATTAGTTCTCATACCAGGATGCATTCTGAAAAGGCTGATGGTTGACTGTAGAGTCAACAGGGCAAGAGATAAAAAGAAAATCTGAAATAAGACAAAAACAGAGTTTGAACCACTAAAATTATTCCTGAAACTTTAACAAAATGTAATGGTAATTAATTTAAGAGCATATAGCATACAGAGTAGATTTTAAACACACATATACACACCCTCATATGTATAATTGGTAAACTATACATTGTTTATTTGTTTATTTCATAAAGTGGACACTTTCAGAGAAAATTTTTGTTGCCTATATTAAGACCAAATTTTAAAGAAATACTTCAGGCATTGTTAGGAACAAATAGCTACAGCAGTATTATTAATGCAATCAAAGCTAAAAGAAAATAGACCCTATAGACACTCCATCCTTCACAGAACAGTGTCCAAATAAGAATTTTACTTTGCATGTTCTATCCCCCAAATTGAAAAATATATGAAAAAAAAGTCAGGATTTCAAATAAAGCAACACATTTCAATGTGATCAATTGTTGTGATGTCATCACTATCAGGCAGCCACATCGAGTCAAATGAACGTACAAAACCACTTTCCTTTATTACTATATGATGTTTACAGAAGAGCTTTTATCAAATACCCGAGTCTCCATTGCTCTCACTGTATCCAAATGTCATTTTCCCCCCCACTATTGTCTTTGCTGTTGTTGAACTAAAGATTTATAGCAATAGCAATTGACTAGAATAAAATTGCCATCAATAAACTGAATGCAATTCTACTCATTGTTCTTCATGAGAGATTTTGTTTAAAAAAGTAAGTAAAGATCATTTATTAATAATATCAGAGGAAATGGACTATATTTCTAATTTAATCCTGCAAAGATTGTGAAATAGTCTTCTAGTTTTTAAAGGATAGTTTTACTTTGATTTTTTTGTCACTCTTTGAACTTTTCACTAACTTATTATCTCTTTTAGTCTCCAAAATGGCTTTTCTTTCTTAACATTTAAAATTCTAATCTCTATCAAATTTCACCCAGTGGATACCAACAGTGAATTTCTAAGTGTTTATATAACCCACTCTAAATTTCATTTGCAAACAATGAAGAGCTGTTTCATCTAAGCAGCTCTGTCAGACATGGGCAATCACTGTTCTATTATAAACTAAACAAGAAAAAATGTTTATAATTATGTGTGTTTGTTACTCCACATATATTCTTCAAACTCATTTAAATTATTTACAGTTTTCTAGGACAATTTCTGCAAAGACATAAGAATGCAAACGTTGCTTGGTATTTTAAGTGGTTTTTACATTTTCACAAGGCAAAGACCCTTATACAATGGGTCAGGGATGGAATGTGACGATTTGGAACAGAGCCAGGGGCAGTGATGGGGAGATTCTGGTCAAGGACAGGGAGAGTGTGGAATGGAGGATCTGAAGCTGGAGCATGGATGAACGGCAGTGTCCTCTCTTGTCTACTTTATCTCTCAATGAGAAGCGGCGAGAATCTTAAGGAGAAAACAAGTGTGGGGTGTACATACTCGTGCAGGTCAGGGATTGCACAGAGACAGCAGCCACGTAAACATTCTGAAAGCTGAAGCTATAGCCACATCGTCCTTAACACCAGTATGGCAGTATCCAAATGTTGTGAGGCACACATTAAAATTACTTTATTTAAATATAATAGGATTTTATGTAGTTTTAATGTTATGTTTGAATTAGGCAATTGGTAAATAAAATGTAGAAATTTTCTTTTATGAAATAATAAAAGATACAATGTATTTTGGTAATAAGGGAATTCTTTGGGATGAACCAAAGAAGTGGAGGTGGGAAGAGAAATAACCTAGATTGGATGCACTCTTTGAGGGCCTATAGCTGGGTTCTAGATCATAAGATGATGTAGGTAGAACGATGTCCCCCTAAAAAGATGTCCATGCCCCAATCCTGGCAACCTGTGAATATATTACATAGCAAAATGGACTTTACAGATGTGATTAAGGGTACAGACCTTACAATAGTAAGACTATCCTGGATTATTCAAGTGGGTCCAATCTCATCACATAGGCTCTTAACAGTGGAACAGGAAGGCTGGTAAGTGGGTCAGAAAGATGGGAGCACAGGAAAGACTCAATGTCCTGTCGCTGGTTCTTAGATGGAAGGGAGATATGTGCATGGACCAGAAAGATGCCCATAGGAGCTGAAGGAGGTCCAACCAACAGCCAGCAAGGAAATTGCAAGGAACTGAATTCTGCCACAATCCAAATGAGCAAGGAAGTGGAGACTCCCTGAAAGCCCACAGAAGGGATCACAGCCCTGCTCCCACTGTGGTGTTTGTCCAGTGAGACCTATATTGGGCTTCTACCCCTAGCACTGTAAAATCATAAATTTGTGTTGTTTTTAAGCCACTAAATTTGTGGTAATTTTTTATGGCAGAAAAAGAAAATGAACACACAAGCGCTTGCCAAAATCATATGCAATATTTTATAAATTTGTATATGACCATTTATCTGATGAAAGAGGCTATACATTTCATCAGTCTCTTAAGAGTCAATCGCACACAAAATCAAGAATGACTGAACCTTATTATCCTTTCCCTTACTGTAGCCCTGAAAATATCCTCATGCACTGCGAAAGCAGAACACTCTTCACTTTATACATTCAACTGAGAAAAGTGTGTTTTGGGACAAACAATGGATACAAGAGCACTTATCTTACTGATCTCTTCTCTTCTGCCTTGCCCTGCTTACCTGTAAACCAGGCCATCTGTGGCTTTCATTTACTGTGTTTCCTATGGACTGTAAGATACTTTGTTACTCAGAGTGGACTATGGGTTCCTAGAGGGCAGGATTTTTTTCTCACTCTCCAGAAGCACAGTGCCTTGCAATGGTAAATTCTGAAAAAAAATATTCTCGTGATTGAATAAAAAATGTAGTGACCTAGACCACATATCATTTGAAATTCTGTCCAAAACTGTGATACGGTCTATATATTATTTTATTCCTTTACATGTCTAAATCATTATTTTCTCTGCAAAAGGGAGCTCCCAGGTTTCTGTGGGAAAAAATCTAGTGCCCTCAAACTAATTTGCAAGATAAGAGTTTGGATCTTGGAGAGATCATTGATATAGACTCTTTGACATTTCTGACTCATCAATTTGACTCTCTATGGAATGTTTTCCACTTCAGGATGGCCCAAATCTATGCAGTCTCCAGTGGAGCATAGCTTAATATTCAGAAATGTAATCAGAAGCTTAGTGATATTTATTAACAAACCATCATGGACCAAATTTTATTTGGATAAGTAGCAAGATTTACAGAGAGAAAGAAATACTAGGGGGGGTAAAGGAATACATTAAAAATTAAAAAGGGAAGGGTGAGAATTTGATAGTCTCATATTTGCTATTAGGATGTTTCAGAAGGACTTGAAATTGTGGAGCGATTGATTTCTGACAAACCAGAGACCATGAGAAGAGGGTGCTGACTGAGAATGACCTTGTACGTGGTAATCTGCTTCATGTCCAGTTTTATTTAAATATCTGAATCAATCCCTCTAGACTCTTAATTGTGTTTACTGTTCTTTTATGAACTCCTTCCAGTTCCTCTGAGTTCTTAAACATAGAAAAAGAGAGAAAGAACGTGATGTCAACCTGAATTCTAGTTCAGGTCTACTTTCTTGCTTGTTAATGTGATACGGCCACAAAGACAATTTTTAGTTTTTACCCCTGAATTGTCACGGTATTTCAGCGTGATATGTGGAATGTCCTGGGATATCTGGAATTAACAAAGCTTTATTCAAATGTGCAGAGATTTCTCAATACAGAGGTACACTGAACACCCAGAAAGATGGAAAATAAGGTAAAAAAAGGCTAGGGGAGTCTGAAACATGGTGAAAAAAATAAGAAAATGAGATTCAACTTAAAATACTGTGAAGGCGCATCACTGTAGACAAATAATCAGAAACAGATAGTTGATGGAAGGGAGAGAGTTGGAAAGCACTCAAATCAAACCACCTGGGAGAAAAAAAATTATGTGATACTGAAATACGGTGACAATTCAGGGGAAAAAACTAAAAATCATCTTGGTGGCCGCATCACGTTACCAAGCAAAGGCAAAGTACACCTGAACTAGAATTCACGTTGAGATTGTGTTCTTTCTCTCTTTTTCTATATTTAAGAACTCAGAGGAACTGGAAGGAGTTCAGAAAAGAACAGCAAACACAATTAAGAGTCTAGAGGGATTGATTTATATAGTGAGAGGGAAGAAATAAAGTATGCAATTCTTGGCTAAAGACTTCTAGAGAGAACATAATTGTCAAAAGTCTTTAAAGGATTTATGTACTGAGTCAATAGAGGGTGATTTAGTTCAATAAAAGGGAATCCAGGCAGAAACACACAGTGAGATGAATGTAAACTCTAATCCTGAAAACATTTTTCTAATTTTGTTAATACTAAAATCTAAAATGTTTCAAATGGTACTGGACTCAAAGTTCTGCTTGGGTTTGTGTTTTGTTTGTTTTGGTGTTTCCAACCCTTTGAGATTTATATTAAATGACCCAGGAGTACAGTTAGTTTTTTTGAAAATTCTTCGTACCCCTGTCATTCTCTTTCTAACAGATTATCATTGCCCTGTTGAGACTCTGTCTTCGCAGGATGTAAGTTTGATATGTGGTAGGGCAAGCCCCTCTACATTTTCTTTTTCTTCTTCCAAAAGGCTTGGCTGTTTATTTTGTCTGTTTATACATATTCTGGGCTCTTACTGACTTTAATAGATTAAACTATTGTATTAGTCTGCTCAGGCTGCCATAATAAAATACCATAGACTGAATGGTTTAAACAATAGGAAATGTATTTTCTCACTGTTTGGGAAGCTAGAAGTTCACAGTCGAGGTTCTGGCTGATGCAGTTTCTGGTGAGGGCTCTCTTTCTGGCTTGCAGATGACCAACTTCTTGCCATTTCCTCACATGAAGAGAGAGAGAGAGTGAGATCTCCGGGGTCAATGGATAGGGCCCTACTTTTAAGATCACAATTAGTCTTAATGACTTCTTTGGAGGCCTCATCTCCAAATACAGTCACACTGGGGATTAAGGCTTCAGTATACGAATTTGCAGGTAGGGGGAGCGCAAACATTCAGTCCATAGCAACCATTAAACACAGAGGGTACCGAAATACGTATCTCTTCCACTGATCCCATCTGAGCAACATTTTATTTCAAGTCAGCATATATAAAATGGACTCATTTTCTTATGGTTTTGTCGTCATCATATTTATGAATTTTTCAACATAAGAATAATAAATAACCATTCTACTCTTATTTCCTGTTAGGTCCAAACTTCTATTTTTCTTAAAATAGAACTTCAATGAGGCTGTTATTCTTAATTTTCATAATAGCATCCATAGACCTTCAGAGCAATATCCCCAAATTATTGTATCTAATTTCATTTGATAAGTATTTATTTAGAATTGTGTTAGGTATGTTGGGAGGTATAGTTTCTTGAACACAGCAGGTTCTCAATTTTTTTAGAATGAGTGAATGGCTGATTGAAAATGAATTCTAGTTAATGACCAAATTGTCTGAGATGTGTTGTCTTTAAGTCAATACAAAAACTTTTTAAAAAGGAGGAGAGAGAATAGGAATGTAGAAGAAAGCCAGGGATATGCAAGAATTCAGGGAACTTTTCCATTAATGACAGCACCAATTATATTAGGACCTGGTACTTCCTGAGCCAAAGCAGCGTGACTAAGAAGTTAAGACGAAAGGACTCCTCTGGTGACTGCTGGACAGATACCAACTCAGGATAACAAGAAAATAAAATTAAAAGTGTTTTGGACATTTCTTTTCCATAGATTCCTCTCTGATCTATTCCAGTGCCATTAAAAGCAAATGTGTAAAATAACCAACAAACAAAAAGGCACCAGACACAGAACAAGGCAGGCACTTCTAGCTCTGGTTCCGAGAGCCCCACTGACAGATGCCAGAGCGGGGAGCTGGGACAGGCCCCATTCCAGAGGGGCCAAATTAGGCCAAGTTAGGACACAGGAAAAGCAGCCCAGAAAAAACCAAAGGCATGTTTGGTGATCTTGTCCGACTGTGTCAACCTGTGTTCTTGGATCCTGTCCACCCTTGCGCTCGGAATTCAAAGCAATATAAGCTTTGGAACATCTTTTCCCAAGCTTCTTGTTTTTTGAAATGTAATTCCTTTACACATTCCTCCTCTTTTACACACACACACACACACACACACACACACGTAAGGGGAAATAAACATGTAATGACTGCTTTCTGAATATTATAAACCCAGGTAGAATTTGTAGGTCTTTGTCTTCCCTCCAGCTGTTAATGAGAAGTGGAGATGACTCTGCTAGCTTCTAAGTATCATTTGAGAGCATACGGCTCCTTTCTGATTTCCAACACTGGATGTACATGCACCTTTCTTTATTCAAGGATAGCCAAACAGAACAGCAAACAATAATGCCCTAAGGACTCTGAAATAGAAGACTGCAAAGCCAGAGAAGCTATCAGCTTCACAGGTCTGGACAAAACAAAAAAGAGACTATGTAGAAATTAGAAAACCTCCCTTCAGAATTATATCACATCCCTGAGACATATAAACACAAGTGGTTAAAACACATATAACACAGAGTGTATGTTTATCATATACTAGGGCTGTTTCTAAACCAAAAAGAAAAGCCTGAAAACCTCAGTAAAAGAGTACAGAGAGTACATGAACAGGCAATTCTCAGAATAAGAGACAACTGGCCATTGAGCATTCAATTAACTTTACTCTCACCGGTAAATAAATAAAAAATACTTGAAATGACAGTGAGGTATTTTTCATCTATCTGTCACATATCTTTGAGGGTATAATGAATCAGTATAATTTTTGCTGAAAATTTAGGAGTATGCATTATTTAAAATTAAAATTACACATTTACTCCTTGTGGTATTAGTGGTAAGTAAAAAACAAGAAAAAGAAAAGAAAAAAATTACACCTTTACCCAGTAATTTTAGGAAGTTTCCAATTTAAAATAATCATACACACACAAAAAGCCAAAACATACATGTAAAGGAAGGTTTAGAATAATAAAACATTTATAAATGTTTTATTTATGAAATGCCTGCCGATAGTAGATTTATTAAGCAAATCGATATAACAATATAAAGAAATGGTATTCTGTCATCACAATGAATGAGGTACCACAAAGCTATGGTCCCCAAACCCAGCCGCCGACCAATGGCCTATTAGGAACAGGCCGCACAGCAGGAGAGCTGCGGGTAAGCTAGCAAAGCTTCATCTGTCTACAGCTGCTCCCCATCACTCACCATCCCCTGCACCACCCCTCCACCCGTCCGCAGAAAAATTATCTTCCATGGAACTGATGCCTGGTGCCAAAAAGTCTGGGAACCACCGACAATGTTGCATAAATAAAGCAAGTTGTAGAATGAAATTTATTGGCTAGCGATCAAAATATTAATAGTAAACACTAGGAAGTTGTATTACTCAGGATACAACCAGAAAAACAGAAACCTTTTAAAGTATTTAAAACAGAAGAGATTTACTTTAGTGATTTATACACAGGTGATAAACTTACTGGGAAAAAAGTGTTCATGAGGCAACCCACAGAACACTAACAACAGGAAGCCAGCACCACCCATAGGCTGAAGGCAGAGCTCCTAGTATTAGAGTCTGGGGTCAGTCTCCTGGCAGAAATGAAACCATGGTGTCACTGTCCAACCACTGTGCTAGGAAAACCATCCAAGTCAGAGGGAGGGAGAGTAGTATGCTGGCAGAAAATCAAATCAGGAAGGCAGAGGACTAACTTGACAAACATGTTAGATAAACTTAAGGGAGAAGGAAAAAAAATATATGGTACAGACTACAGAGAGGGCCAATTGACAAGTAATGGTTTCAGCATGGAGATCTCAAGTGCATATTGCTGTCAAATTTTATCAAGATGATCCACTCAGAGACATAACTTGGACAGTTGCTTAAATTTCAAATAATAATTATGCACATATATGCATAGACAAAGAAGTTACCAATAAGAATCAAAATAAAGATATTTTCATAAATTTGCTCCACCAAACCAGTAAACTCTACAAAACAATGAGTTGAAAAAATGGAAAGTTCAAAATCTTCTCCTAAGTAAATTCATATTCACATGTGAAGAGAAGAGATATTTCAGATATGAAAGGTCTTGGGGAAAATATTACAAAAGTATACTTCCTGAAACTAAAACTACTTGAAGAGATATACAAAATCAGATAGAAGAATCAAATATCAGAGCCCAGAAAAATCATCGCAATGAACTGTAGAATCAGTTACACACATAAGAAAAAGTCTTAGAAATAGTTCAAATAAAATAATCCTTTTTATGAAAAGTAAAGAGAGAAGGTGGCTCACACCTGTAATCCTAGCACTCTGGGAGGCCAAAGTGGGAGGATCATTTGACCTCAGGAGTTCAAGATCAGCCTGAGCAAGAGCGAGATCCTGTCTCTACTAAAAATAGAAAAAATTAGCTGGGCATGGTGGTGTGAGCCTGTAGTTCTAGCTACTTCGGAGGCTGAGGCAGGAGAATCACTTGAGCCCAGGAATTTGAGGTTGCCATGAGCGAGGATGATGCCACTGCACTCTAGCCAGGGCAAGAGAGTGAGACTGTCTCAAAAAAAAAAAAAAAATGCCCACAAATTTAAGTCATTCTTAAAATCAGAAACAGTCAATTGACTATTATTTTAAACCAAAATCTAATTCTTTGGAATATGTGGTTATTGTATTTTTCCAGAATCTTACTTTTATTGTTTTTCAAGACATTTTATAACTTAAATAAATTTTTTATTACAATACAAAGTTATGAACCCAATTTAGCACTTGAATCATCATATTAGTTATACTAAGTCATTATAGCTAGTCCTTCTCTGAAAACTTTCCAAGAAGAGCTTGAGCTTCCCTTCTTAGATCATGATCCCTGGATTTAGAGCATTTAAGGGCCCTGGATTGAGTAATAAAAATCGAATAGATGATGTTTTGATGGCAGTCAAACTAAATATTTTTTAGCTGTTTCATAAAAAAGAAACTCTGGGGATTTCCTACTAGTAAAAGAAGAATAACCTGTCAAACCTGTTGTCATAGGAGGTCAGAAATTATGTCTAAAGTTTTCTAAAGCTCTGATTGTTTCTCAGAAATAGAAGATATGGATGTGGGAAGGCATTGTAGTAGATTTTTAAATGCTTATTGCTGTTTGGTGGAAATATCTGAATTTTTACTAGAAGATAATTACCCTTATAATAAGATTACTAGGCTATCGATCACTTTTTCACAAACACCTCTGAATTCTTTGAAATGTTTATTCAATCAGGCCTCATTTAGAAATGCTGCAATTTAATGTTACCTTACATGCATTTTGATATGTTAAACCAAATATGGGAAACGTTCAGGGTATTTCATGAATAAATAATCAAAATCTGAGATTCCTAACCTACGTATCACCGAGCTATGCTGTCTAGGTGAATTAACTTATGGAAATAACCAGTAAAACCTGGTTTTCAGTTACTTCTCCATCACTCATTAGTTGCGTATTTTTCGAAAGTGATTTGATTCCTCTAAGCCTCAATTTTTTTAACCATAAAATAGAGATATTAAGCCCTATTCTTTTCATTTAATAAAGATTAACTAGTTGAGAAAACAGCAAGTGTATTTTAATAAGCATGGTCATATACAATGCCTTAAATTCGTTCCGAAATAAGACATGGCATAAATGGAAACATTAAAACCTATATGTTGTCTCCTTCTACTAATTCAATTCACCTACAGTGATGAACCTTGGATGCACGTTGGCATCACATGGGGTAATTTTAAAATAACTTATTCATCCGACCCAACCTTGAAATTTTTTATTTGGTTATCTCGGTTATGAGGTGGTCACCAGGGTTTTTAAAGATTCACCTAAAAGATAAAGATTAATTAATTAATCTGCTACTTCAGTTTAGGTTGAAGTTAAGTCAGGCTCAAGAAAGACTGATTATCTTATCAAGACTAGTCCAAAGGAGACACAGTAAAGAGAAAAGGGCGGATTATGTAACATAGAACTGGATTTAAGCAGAAACAATGGACTTGGCCCTCTTTTCTTCTCACTCTGCACACTCTCCTGAGTGATTTCATCGTCTGCAGGCCTTTGATTATTATTTGGCTCCGACTGTATACATGACGTAACCAATTATGTATACCAAAATCACTCAGAACCATTATGACCAAATGCGATTAGTCCTTTTCTGCTTAAAATCCTTTCTTCCCTCTTTAATTACCTCCAGTATTTTTGGAACTCTCGTCACACCACACCCAAAATTTGTCCAAATGTCAAAACTGATGATGCCACATTTGCCTCAAGAGGATAAAAAAAGGTTTATTATTCACATAATAAGGTTTTATGAGGATGGCAGAGAAGCTCCCGATGAGGTCCAAAAATGACTTGAGAGAACAGGGACAGGAGACCGCTTTGGCCTTTAATGTGACTGAGAGGTGGGTTGGGCTGCGGGTTCCCTCATGCTGGCCAGGTCTTGAGTGATTTAAACTTCCTCCAGCGCTGGAGGAGGGAGCACCCAGGGCTTCCTATCAGCTTTCAGATGTGGGGCAGAAGGCGCAGGGCAGCGTGGGGCTTGAGAGCTCTCAGCAGTCTGTCGGGGGGAACTGTGATAAAGGCTCTGACTCCACTCGTGATGTGAATCTAGAACAGGTGTACACACTTACTGACCACCCACACTCACATATTAAATGTAACATTACTGGCATGGTATCTTTAGCGCGTGCCACTGTTATTCGACATATTATAAATGAATGCTGTTATTCTAAGAATAGATGCAGTGTAATAGGTCTAATGGACTTTGCGGATCATTGGCAGACAGGTAATAAATAGTAGGATACAACGCTGGAAATATGAACTAACCCGGAAGAACAGAATAGATAGATAGATAAGAGTAGTATATCTATATCTACGTGCAGACACATAAAATAGAATATTTTATTTAATACTTATTAAAGTGCATGAGAATTTTTGGCCAATTTATAGTTACTTTTGTATGAATAGGCATGTATTTACTTGAGAAAAAGATGCCTCTATTAACTGACACTTCTATAGATATAATAGATAATGATGTTGAATCATTTGTAAACTCTTTGGGATATAAGGTAAAAAATATGGAAACTTATTTAAATAGTTTAAAGTTATACCACGTGAAAAATTAAACTTTTGTTTTTAAACAACTTAAACTTTTGTGTGAAATTAAAATTTTAAACACAATGAAAATTTTGTTTTTATTCATGCTGTGCTCTCTTGTTAGTATCTGCATTTTTTTTTCCTACAGTTCAAATTTCAGAAGAGAAACTTTTTATTGCTAAGAAATGCCTCAGTACCTAAACTGTATGGTTTATATTACCAGAATTGGCCAGATTTGTTGAGGATGATTAATCAGAATAGTTCTTGTAATGGCAGAAATGGTTGGAATTATTTCTGTTTTTTCTTTGAGAGAAAGAGGAGGAAATAAAATCTCTTAGAATTTATTAATAAGCTGTTTAGCTTATTACCAAATTTGTGAGATGGAAAAAATATTTATTGTAAAGGCTTATTAAAAGTATTTTAGCCTTAATTTTATATTAGTTTCTCTAAAAATAAATTTAAGAGGAAAAAAAACTAGTCTGTTCCTGAGTATATGAATAAAATACAGACTGAGAAGAATGAAATACATTTTTAAAAATATATATTATAAAAATGGTGATTTTGTATTTGTTTCTATGAGAAATATATAACAAAGCAGTATTATTTTCATAAAGTTCTTGATTTCTTTGAATTGAAAGAACCACTTGCATAATTCTGGAAAATAAAAAGGGAGTTACCTCAATATGTTAATTTAAATTGTTTTCCTTTGCTATGTGGACCTATATAGTTCTACCCTAATGTAGATATTTTAGAAGAACCTGGCAGATAATTATATAATAAGAAATATACAATTGAATGGATTTCAAATCCAGCAAGATGTCAAGAGCTTGGCTAACCTGAAACCCTCTAAGCATAAATACCTAGCAATTCTAGATAAAAGGTTACATGTTTAATGAATAGCTTTGCTAAAGGAAGAAGAGAGAAATCTCCAGATAACCATGAACAGGCAGGCAAGAGAACCCAGCCTGAGGGAGTTGAAAACTTCATGGGGACAGCAGACTCTTCAATGGGGCTTGCATGCCACGGCCCTGTTAGGTCCTCTGCTTTCACTGTAAAAACTCTTTTAATCCTTGTAACGACTCTCCAAAGAAGGCACTATCGTTATCCCAGCTCACAAAGCGAAACTGTGGTGCAGAGAGATGTCCAAGCTCACACAAGTTGTAAATGGCAGACATGGAATTAACGCCCAGACAACCCGGCATTGAGTCAGTAAACTAATCCAGTTCATAGATTAGAGCTCCATAGTTTTGAAATAATAGCACAATAACTATCTCACAGGCTCTGAAACAGTGTTCAAAGAGCTTAAAAAATAAGTAGAAAATATAATGAAAGAACAAAATGTAAAATAAGTATATAATATATAAAATATAAATATATAAAGCATATCTAAAATAAGTCTATAAAATAGTATAAAATATAAAATATATTTATATATAATTATATTTATATACAATATATAAAAATATAATGTATATAAAATATATAAATAAGCATATAAAAATGTTATTTGTGTTACAATATAAACATTTTTGAGTAATATATTTAATTATTTCTCTGAGCTTTTCTGTTAGTCAAATGATTTTTTTTATTTTACTGTGCTATTACTGAATTTTCAAAAGCTTACTTCTCTTATAATCAAAAATAAAAAATTGCTAACAAACTACTACATATTTTATTAAAAGTCACTGTGGGTCTTTTTAATAACTAACACTGTAGAGTCGCCATGAACTTGGTTGCCTTTTCCTGGCCTGAAATAGTCATTTCCATTCTCAATAATCACAAACAGGAAAATAATCATAAGTCCCAATCCCTGTGGGAGCTGGATAGATTTTTTTTTCTCATTTTGACAAAGGGTCACACATGCATATTGAGATGTTTGTATAAATGAAAATCAGAATGATCACTGAAAAACATTCAAGACCTCAAAGTTTGACATTAAACATGACGCTAACACTGAAAATGACATCGGTAATTCAAAGAGCATTCGTGCTGTGTGTAGTATTTAAGGAATATGATAGAAGTGCTGCAGAAAATATTTTCTGTTCTCACAACAGGTACTAGAAAAAAGCTTTGCTAACTTTGGCGAAGAGAGAGCAGAAAAGACTAGTTTAGACATGATACTAGTTTAACCAACTGGAAACCTTATCTCTAGATTTTATGTACATTGATTGCACTCAGCTTCCTGATGTGACCAGCTCTGTGAACACTTTTCAAAGACCCCTACGTGTTTTTTATAATCCTTTCCCTCTCTTGTTTTAGATCCCCAGGCTGGTAGGGCATGATGACCACAACTTTGAAACTTTTAACTAACTACTTGACCTTTCTGGGTTGTTTCCTAGAAAGGGCAGAATTTCTGCAAGACCAAGGAGCTGAGTGAGACTCTCTAGGCCTCTGGGCATGACACCGATACTCATCGTCCCTCACTAACCTGCCCCAATCACAGTGGCCCCTCATTAATTTCAGTACAACCTGCCCCAAGGCACATGGCCCTCTTTACAAAGTCTGTCCTCCCCATTAGTCAGGGAGATGGAGTTGAGGCTTATTTTCTGTTCTCTGGACAGACATCTGTCTTTTCCATATTAAAAATGTTCCTTTCTTCCTTTGTCTCAATAGTTGGCCCTTTGTGCACTGAGCAGGTAGACCGAGGCTTAAATCCCCTTGCAGTTTCAGCAACACTAAGATCCAAACTAATGCCCCAATAGGACTTGAGAAAGGAGATCTTCTCGTACCTTTTTAACATTTTTAAAGTATTTTAAAGAGAAAATTATTTTTTTCTCATCATATAGATACAGAACTACCATTTTTAGGTTACTAAACATGACTGATATGTTTTAAACAATCTTTATTATTTTCTTCAATTTATTCTTTATTCTTCTAATATATTCAACTGAGTTATTTTTATCTTAGCAAGTCTTTTTGGTTTTTAAAACTTTGTTTCTCCTATCATTACAAAACAATCTTATATTCTATTAAAATGCACCTCTTAATGAGAAATCAGTGTGCCCAGATTACTGATTATGCACCAGATATTTTATACATCTTGCAAGAGGACAGGTCTTGCAGAGATCAATCAAGTAGCTTGCTGAGGATTATTTAAGGAGTGGAAATGAGAGACCAAGCGCCTGTGCGAATACAAACCCAAGCTAGTTAGCAGTGCTTCAGCTGCCTTCTGAGATGACAGCAGAGGAGCGAGGAGTAAAGACGGTAGGAGTAGAGGCGGCAGGCATTCCAGGGACATTTGGAAGAAAGAATTTCTTCCTCTTTTGAATGCCCAGTATACTTTACCTATATATATTTAAGCCTTCTTGTTTTTCCTTAACAAACATTAATTTTAAACATAACAAAAACATCTACCGTAATTGAGTTCTTACTTTGCTCATAAGCTCTTTGTGTAGATGCGTGCATTCATACATTTAATTTGTACAACCCATTTCTGAGGTCACTCCTATTATAATCTTCAGTTTATCAATGGAGAAGAAAAAAGATTAAGCTGTCATGATCGTACTTGGCATACAGCGACAATGCTACCACTATTTCTTGAAGAAATCATTGAATAAGTAAGTACTTTTGAGGCTGGGCGTGGTGGCTCACGCCTGTAATCCCAGCACTCTGGAAGGCCATGGCAGGTCCACTGTTTGAGCTCAGGAGTTCGAGACCAACCTGAACAAGAGCGAGACCCCATCTCTACTAAAAATAGAAGGAAATTAGCTGGACAACTAAAAATATATAGAAAAAATTAGCTGGCATGGTGGCACATGCCTGCAGTCCCAGCTACTCGGGAGGCTGAGGCAGGAGGATTGCTTGAGCCCAGGAGTTTGAGGTTGCTGTGAGCTAGGCTGACGCCACGGCACTCTAGCCTGGGCAACAGAGACTCTGTCTCCAAAAAATAAAATAAGTACTTTTGAATCTTGCAATGTTACTTTATTAGGAGATAGGGAAGTCCTCTCTAAATAGTAAATATGTTACCCGATATATTTTATATTATCACAGTTTCCTAACTTTTTCAATGTTGATATCAATAACGTCATTGAGGAAGAGTAGAACTTTTTTGTAAAGATTCTAAAATATGAGGTAGTGAACAGCTGAGAAGCGTCATGTCAACTCTTACCAGTAGCACATAGCATTTTTCTTTTACCAGTTATTTCTTATCCCTTTTTTTCATTTATATTAATAATATGATTTCACTGAGCTTCATTTGCAAATCTCAAAACGTTTTGAGTATTTTCTTGATCTCCCATCATGCTGTGCATTTGTCCTAAGAATTCTCAGATTGATTATTGAAGCGTAGGGAGGACAGCTGACTAGCCCGAGACCACGATCTGAGCTAATGCCTTGCTGAAGATTAGAGCCTGAGGATGTTTTAAGCCTGCGTTTCCTCCACCACCACGAACTATTACATTAGGACTAATTAGCCTCAGAAGAGCAAAACGATCACAAAATGTACTAATTACTTCATTCTTCCCATGACTGAGGAACTGAACCATAGAATAATCAGACTTCAAGGATCACAATTTAATAATCAAAGGAAAGAAAGTAGACTAACAGCACTCTTTCTCAAAGAGGTAAAATTGAGGATACAAAGAATTATTAATAGATATGTAAGATGAACAAGTCCGGAGATCTACTGTACAACATAAAGACTATAGGTAATAAAATTGTACTGTATTTGGAATTCATGTTAAATGAGTAGATTTTAGCTGTTCTTGCTAAAAAAATTTAAAAAATGGGTAACTGTGAGATGATGGATATCTTAATTTGCTTCATTATAGTAACTGTTTCACTACCTACATGTATCCTATAACATCATGTTGTATATCTTAAATACATACAATAAAATTAATTTTTTTAAAAAAGAAAAGAAATACAAGCTTAAATGGGAAAACCAGAAATTGATAAGGAAACACTAATGAATTGTCTTAGTACATATTTGATCCTTTAGATCTTGCTCATGTTCCAGAGATAAACTGTTTTTCATCCTTTACCTTTTCTCAAAAAATAGTATCCTTAAATAAAAAATAAAAAAGTATGCTCTGATGTGTTTCTTTTAAGTTGTTATAATTTAAGTTAATTTGATGCAATTCAAACATATATGTGATTAAGCATGTAGGAAGCTATTCTTTAAATAAGCAATAATTAAGTTCGAAAATTTTAAGAACACCCACAAAAGTGTCTCACATCAACCTTCTGGAAAAAAGCAAGGGAGATGTCTAAACCAACTAGGTGATGAAATACATTCATGAGAAAGACATCCACGTACAAGATAACAAAAGAGAAAGTATAACTTTGAATTATCCCTATGATTACTAAAGATATTTCATACTGTTACAGGAGAATTTCAGTCTATTTACATATCATTAATTAATAGGTGGTCTAGACTGATACACACTGCATATGTGTTTAATTATGACCCATTAATATTATTCCAGGGACCCTCGATATTTCTCCATTTAGCTTGAAACAACCATTTTACAATGACAATGATATATACACACACATATATATAAATTACAAGAACTCTAAGTTTCATCGCGCACACATGAAGTCTATAATTCACTAACAAGTAATTTGAGTAAAAATACAACTTATGAAACATTTATTTCTATAAAGTAAAATGACTGGACTTACATTTTCATTTCTTGTAAGCAGGACACCGTTTACAATAAATGTGAGATGTTCTTTTACGAGCGTGATTCATATCCCACGTCACTGCAAATTCTTGTCATAAAGGATATGAATCAGGTCTGTTAGTATTTTTGTCATTGATTCTTCTTGAGACAAGTTTGAGAGACAGTGATATCAGGATAAGAATTTTATCAAATGTATTAGTTTGAAAGAAAATAAAGAAAATATAAGTATTTTATGCATTCATAATTTTCCTGCTCAACATTACAATTTTTCTTAGTTTTTCCTCTTTCCCTCTCTCTCTTTCACTCTCTCTCTCATTTTCTCTCCTGTTTTTTCCTGTTTGTGTGCTTTATCTTGTGCGAGTTGAAATTGTATTGAGAGAAACCCAAATTTCAAAAAATTAGTTATTGACTTTAGCTGTGAATATACAATAAATTACTGATTTGTTTACATTCAGAAAACCTATTTAAACTAATTGTTTAAAGAGGTTGAAATACATCGTCACCAGTTTGTCATTACAAAGTATTCTTAAAGTATCTTTATCTTAAATACTCTGTAACTTTTTCTTTCATATCAAAATATCTTCTCTCTCTTCCCTTCCCACAAATAGAAAAGCAGAAAATAAAAATCAAAAGTTCTTAATATCATGTGTAACTTTTTTTCATAACAAAGCTTTTAACTAGGGTGACAAAGTAGTCAAATAATAAAATTACTAACTCTAATTTTAAAATCAATATTATATCTGTAACATAAATTTATGTTGCTTAGAGACGTAAGCAGAAGATTAATACAATGTCTCCAATTTAATGTGATATTACGCTTGTAATAACTTTTGATTTTATTTTAAAAGATAAACCCCAGAACTCACCTTTTTACAGTAAAAATAATTGATATGTTCACATTTTAGTTTTTGATATACGGGCATGTGTAAGCTTTATACTGATTTTAATTTTAAAAATTAAAAAAATTCGTTTTTTAGAAAGTGTATTATTAATATAATCTGTTTATATAAAACCATGAAAAACTTTTTTCTCCTTCCCTCTATACTATTATTATTTGTGATAAGAATACTAAAATAAGTCCTGTCCACTTGGCGAATTTTTAATTATACAATAATTATGAATTACAGGCACTATGCTATACCGCAGATCTCTAGGACTTATTCATCCCTATGATTGAAACTTTGTATTCTTTTACTAACACCTGCCCATTTCTTAATCCCCGCATTCTCCAGCAACCACCATCTACTCTTTGCTCTTATGAGATTAACTATTCTAAATTCCTCTTATTAATGGTATCATGTAGCATTTGTCCACAGTTAAGTGTCTGGCTCATTTCACTTAGCATACTGCCCTCTAGGTTCATCCATGCTCTCACAATGGCAGGATTTCCTTTTTCTTTTTTTTTAAGGCTGAATAATATTCTATTATGTATATATGTTATATTTTCTTTATCTATTCATTCGTCGATGGGCATTTAAGTTGCTTTCATGTCTTGGTTACTGTGAGCGATGCTGCAATGAGCATGCAGGTGTGGCTATCTCTTTAGGATCCTGATTTTAATTCCTTTGAATAGATGCCCAGAAGTGGGGCTGCTGGATCCTATGTTAGTTCTATTTTTTAATTTTCTGAAGAATGTCTGTACTGTTTTCTATAATGGCTGCACCAATTTACATTTCCTTCAACAGCATATAAGGGTTCCCTTTTTCCACATCCTCACCAATATTTATCTTTTGGTTTTTTGATAATAACCATGCTAACTGGTGTGAGAGGATATCTCACTGTGGCTTTAATTTGCATTTCCATGGTGATTAGTGATGTTAAGCACCTTTCATATACCTGTTGGCCATTTGAATGTCTTCTTTTGAGAAAAGTTTATACAGGTCCTTTGCCTATTTCTTAATAGTGTTGTTATTATCATCATTATTATTATTGCTATTTAGTTGTAGGAGTTTTCTATATATTTTGGAAATTAACTCTTTAACAGATATATGGCTTGCAAATATTTTCTCCCATTCCATAAATTGGCTTTTTATTTTGTCGCTGGTTTCCTTTGCTATGCAGAAACCTTTTAGTTTGACGTAGTACCATTTATCTATTTTTGCTTTAGTTGCCCGCGCTTTTAGTGTTATATCCATGAAATCACTGTCAAGACCAATGTTTTCTTTTAGGAGTTCTATGGTTTCAGGTTTTATATTTAAATATTTAATCTACATTTGAGATAATTTTTATATATAAGAGTCTTATTTCATTCTTTTGCATGTGGATATCTAGTTTTCCCACATACTATTTACTGAAGAGACTCTCCTTTCCCCACCGTGTATTCTTTCTTTCTTTATTTTCCTGAGACAGGGCCTCACTCTGTCACCTGGGCTGGAGTGCAGTGGCATCATCATAGCTCACTGCAACCTCAAATACCTCGGCTCAAGCAATCCTCCTGCCTCAGCTTCCCCAGTAGCTGGGACTACAGGTGTGCACCAAAATGTCCAGCTAATTTTTCTATTTTTTGTAGAGACAGGGTCTTGCTTTTGCTTAGGCTGGCCTCAAGCAATCCTCCCATCTCAGCCTCCCAAAGTGCTAGGATTACAAGCCACCTTGGGATTATGAGCCATCTTGCCCAGCCCCTACTGTGTATTCTTGACACCTTTGTCAAAGATCAGTTGACCTTACGTGTGTGTGTGTGTGTGTGTGTGTGTGTGTTTCTGGGCTCTCTATCGTGTTCCATTGGCCTATATGTCTGTTTTTATGCCAATACCATGCTGTTTTGATTAATGTACCTTTGTAATATATTTTACGTTTCATAATTTTGAAATTAAGAAGCATGGTGTCTCCAGCTTTGTTCTTCTTGTTCAAGATTACTTTGGCTATTCAGAGTCTTTTGTGGTTCCTTATAAATTTTAAGATTGTTATTTCAATTTCTGTAAAAAACGTCATTGAGATTTTGATAGGGATTGCATTGAATCTGTAGATCACTTTGCGTAGTCCGGACATTTTATCAATAACGTGAGATTTCTTTTTGGTTTTAATTTCATTAGTGTTTTATAGTTTTCAATATTCCTCCTCGGTTAAATTCATTCTTAAGTATTTTATTCTACATGAAGCTATTGGAATGAGATCATTTTCTTAATTTCCTTTTTAGAGAGTTTGTTGTTAGCATATAGACATGAACCTGAATCAAGAATAAATAGAAAGCCTGACTAGACAGACCAATAACATAGAAGATGATTGAATCAGTCATCTAAAATTTCCCAGCAATGTAAGCCCAGGACAAGATGGCTTTACAGCGAATGCTACCAAATATTTAAAGGAAATTTAATACTAATCCTTCTTAAATTCTTCCAAAAGATAGAAGAAGGAGGAACATTTTCTATTATGGACTGAATGTTGGTGGTCCCCCACAACTTCATATGTGGAGATCCTAACCACCAACATGATGGGATTAGGAGGTGGGGCTTTGGGAGGTAATTAATTCATGAGATTGGAGCCCTCATGAACGGGATTAGTACCCTTATGAAAGAGACCCCAGAGAGCTCTCTGGCTCTTTTCACCATATGAGGATACAACAGAAAGTTGGCAGTCTGCAACCTGGAAGACGGCCCTCACCAGAACCTCACCATGCTAGTACCCTGATCTTGGAATTCTAGCCTTTAGAACTATGATAAATACATTTCTGTTATTCACAAGCCACCCAGTCTATGGCACTTTGTTACAGCAGCCCAAACTGACTAGGACATTTCCAAACTCATTCGGTACCAGGCATCACCCTGGTACCAAAGCCAGATACAGATACTACACGGAAAAAAAAAAACCCAAAACTACAGGGCAATATCCCTGATGAACCTGTATGCAAAAATCCTCAACAAAATATTAGCAAACCAAATTCAACAGCACATTAAAAGGATCATACACCATGATCAAGTGGGATTTATCCCTATGATGTAGGGATGATTTAATAAACACAAATCAATAAATGTGATACACCACATTAACAGAAGGAAGGATAAAAATCACATCATCATCTTAATAGATGTGAAAAAGCATTTGACAATTCACATCCTTTCATGGTAAAATTCTCAAAAATCATGTTTAGAAGGAACTTACCTGAACACAATAAAGGCCATATATGAAAAGTCCACAGTTAATATCACACCCAATGGGGAAATCTGAAAGCCTTTCCTCTAAGGTCTGGAACAAGGCAAGGATGCCCACACTGGCCACTTCTATCCAACATGGTACTGAATGTCCCAGACAGTGTAATTAGGAAGAAAAAGGAATAAAAAGTATCTAAATCAAAAAGGAAGATGTAAAATTATCTGTTTGCAGGTAACATGATCTTATATATAGAAAGCTCTAAAGGCTCTACCAAAAAAAAAAAAAAACCTGTTAGAACTAACAAACTCCGCAAAGTTGCAGGATTCATAATCAACATATGACAATAACTTTCTTTGCAGTGTCAAGAAGATTTTGGTATTGAGCATCTGTTTTTATTTAGGTTAGATTATTTTTACAGATTTCTCCAATTTATTTCTTCTTTTTCTTAAGTGATATGCATATTTAAATAAAATTGCTACATTCTAATTAATAATCACTTGGTAGATTGAAAAAGATTAAGTATATTTGGACCATTGCGTATATTTTAAAATATATTATTATTTCACTTACCTTTTAAAAACCTACAATTTTAATCATATCTATCATACTCATTTCCTTTTCTGATTGTCCTTAAAAATCCTCATGTCTTCCCTTTATCTTTTAGCCTCTTGAGCACAGGAATTATGCCTGGACCCTCTTAACTTCTGGAGAAGTATCTGGCTCAGAGCTTTTGCTCAATAATTGTTTTGTAATTGCTGGATAAATGGTTTAGTATGTGCATAAAATTATATTATTATTATCAGTCCTAATCATTTCTTTCAGAATATATTTAATTATGTCTTCAGTGTTGGTCATTTATTAATTCATTCTATAAATATTTCAAAAGTATTTGAATAAGGAATGGACTCTTCTCAGTGAAGTAACAACAGTTGTCAAATCCTCTACGTCTGCGTCAGTTTTCTAAACAAGGCCAAGGCCTTGCATTTCTAAACTGTAAGCATATTTAGATCGACTGGCTAGAATCTGAGCTTGTACTATAATCTTGTCATCATTCCCTGTATGACAAATTTCAAAACTAGATGCAAAGAAAGTTGTTTACTGATTTAAAAATACACATTTTGACTTTCAGAGTGGCTTCCTTCTTAAGACAACAGATATCAGAAGCATCTGTTGTAGAGTCTGGAGCCTTGGAGTCTCATTTATTTTGTTTTGAAGGCACAAGTCAAGTCTGAACTCTTGTTTCCTCATCCGCAAAAAGTGAATATCTATGTCTAGGTGGCACAGCACTGCTTTGCTAATTTGTTTGTGAATACGTAAAAACACCATAGAATTGTAAAGTGTTGTTAATATAGGGCTTGGCAAACTATCACCTGTGGTCCAGCTGCTTGTTTTAGTAAACAAAATTTTATAGGTTCACAGGCACATCCTTTGATATATGTATTTTCCATGGTAGCCTTCTGGCTACAATGGCAGAATTGAATAGCTGTGACAGAGATCTCTGGCTCGCAAAGCCTACAATATTTATCATCTGGTCTTTTAAGAAATACTGTGCTGGCTCCTTCTAGTAATATTAATCCTAATAATTACTACCACTACTAATAGCAACAAAAGTCAATGTCTGCAATTGTAATGAAAAGCATTTGAAATATACATTAAATTGTGATGTATTGTTTATTTCTTTAAAATGTATACAGTTGATTTTGCTAACTGATCAATAAAGTCAAATAGAAAACTTTTATTTCCATATGGCCAGTCTTAAACTTAACTTTTTCATCACTGTGTTTGCATATTAAGCTCTCAATTTCATGTTGATATACTTAATGTGTATAGATTTCTGTTTAATACTGATTACTAAGGTTAGAAAGTATGCTGACATGAGTGTACAATCAAAAAATAAACTTTTATGTATTTGTGATATTTAAATTGTCATTTACCCTTACTTGGCTTAAGTAAAGGACTATTTATTAATGTTTTCAAGTTTTAAAAAGTGAGAAATGAAGATTAACTAAGTTCATTTGATCTAAGATAGGAAAAAAATATATTAATTTTATTAGAATCTTTGGATTAGATGCAATTTGACGCTGGCTCCAAGCAAGAAACCACATCGACAATGATCTATTGGACACCAATAGTATGGTACAGTCATCCCCGTCAAATGAAGAGCCAGAGGAAGTTTTATTACATGTACAAGTCGTCATGTAGCTGACAAGTACCGGAAGTGCAGCAGACTTATGTGAGGCCCCAGCGAGATGGAGGCATGCAGGACAGCTCACAGTGCAATTTATTTAGTTCTTGACACTGTGTTTGTTATTTGAGGAGATTTATTCTTCAAAGGTATTTCATTTACTGACATAGCAGTTGGGATATCACATTTTTCCTTTGTGTCTGAAGAAATCAAAATAATATTTTCTTTCCTTTTGGAACACATGACAAAAAACATTGATTTATTAAAGGCTCTAACAGTAACTTCAGCTTATAGTAATTTGTCTAAATACTTAGAGATATTATTAAAAAACTTTAAAAAATAAAACATAGTCTATAAAACAAACACTGAAATGACATATGACTTATTACAGACAGGCTTCCTGGTTTCAGAAAGTCATATATAATACAAATCATCTTGATCTTTTGACACGACTCAAAATTGTCTCACCTAGAATCTGCATTCAGTGTAGAATGGATCTATTATATATTGAGTCTTTCTTTATGAACTTGACATATGGATCAGTCATCAGAAAAAGTGTCCTCAGAAGGGAAAACCATCAATATATTTTGACTAGAAATTCAATTATTTGTTAAGATGTCATATGACTATACTTTTGGGACTCTAAATTGTTGTCCTACAGATATAGCCTTAGTACAAACCTATTCTCTGTTAAGACTTCTATTTATAAAAATATTGTGCATACTTACTTTTTTCCTTACTGTGTATGCCAACCTTTTCCACTGAAATTTTATATATATGAAAAATGTACATTACATAATATTGGAAATGAGGATACTTAAGCCACAGCGACTCAACAGACATAGAATGAAAAATCTGCCTCTGGAGCAAACACAGTGGTATTTCCAAAGTCCCATGTGTCCGGTAAGTGTAATATAGAAAGCTCCCTAAATGCTTGCTTTTTGATGGGGAAAAAGCACACATGGAATGCACAGGTCATTGCTGTTTATTTCAGCTGTAACTGACAGTGAGTATGAGGAAATGATTACAGATACATATGGGTTTAGATGTCTCCTGTCATTTTACCATATATTCAACTTAATTATTGCTTTAAATGCAGCCCTGTTTTCTATTTTACAAAGAAAGGGCCTAAAGTTAGATGAGAGAGTTGTAATCCAGAGAGTAAGCATCAAGGCAGGGTACACAGATATTGCTTAGGAAGTGAGCCTTAGTGCTACACACAAAAATGATAGCTAACTGATTATCTTAGGAACATGCAATCTATACGAGACTACAAAATCAGTACTGCAAATCTGTTAAACCGTAATCTTCCACTTTTGAAGCCATATAGTGGCTTCAAGAAAATTAAGTCTACAACTCTTTTCATTTTCCTTTTAGATACTGGGTAAGGACAATCAGTGTGTTTCTGTTTCATTTCATTTCCATGATGTGACCTTCAAAACCACAGACCCACCCAAAGGGGAAATGACTTTATACCACTAATTCTAGCTGTTTCATAGACATAATCTTGGACGTTGGGGCCACTATGGGCAAATCACAGCCTAAATTTAAGCCAAAGATATGCTTTAACTGTCACAGTATTTTAGAAATTGGGAAATTTTATGAAACATTTCTAATTCTTGGCTTCTCTAAAAATAAAAAATATGCATAAGCACGATCCGCATTCCCATAATGGCAATGTAGAGGCGAAGGGAAAGCTTCCTCCTCACTCTTGGAAGGTATGCTGAAAAATCAACTCACAGAAAGGCCTATTAGTAAGAGAAAAGGCATGCAAATGTATTACTCCCACCCACGTGCATGGGAAGAATCACAGAGTGATTGCCCAGTATCCCAGTGGAGTATAGATGATCCCACCCCCTACTTGAAGGAAACAGACATGAGGAAGTGTGGATGAATTTAGGGGAACAGTAAATGATTACTTGGGTGAATTCAGAGAATTCAATGGGCTTGAAGAACATACAATGGTCTGGGACTCTGGGACAAAGTCTGTTGGACAACGGTTTGTGACAAAAGTTTGTCCAGGTTTGTTGACAGACTTTAGTCGTCCTTCTGTGATATGGGTTCAGTTCATGAAAACTCAGGGAAGGGACCAGAGGTCACTGTTTTCTTCCTCGGTAGGTCCAAGCTTTAGGCAAATAAGGGAACTTCAGCCTGTGCTTTGGGAGAGGTAGAAGATTGGGACATGAGGGCGTGGGGTGGCAGGGGTAGCGGGAGGGGGGCCGGGGGCAATTATTTTCCTTGGTGGGTCTGTTCCGTCTTTCTGTAACTAGAGGAAAAGTCTCTTGCAGCATCTGTTTATCTCTGAGGGCCTTTAATTTAGAATACTCATTGTTCCAGGGAGCCATGTTGGGGAGTGAAGTTCCTTGCGCTCCTTCAGCAAAATCAGCACACGACTGCCACGACCTCCGCCATTTCTATTGCCTTAAGTCAGGTGCTCTTTTACTGACCAAACTGCCTGCAGGAGTGTGAGCCTGAGACTCCTGCAGGGCAGTACATTTTCTGACTTGGCCCATTTTCCATGACTCAGCCCCTGACGCTATCAGAACTTGGCAATTAAGTTTAATTGCTCTTTGCCATTTTCTTCCTGATCAACTTTAGGAATTGTGCAGCATGTGATATTGAAGAGTAGAAGTCTAAAGATATAAGATAAATCTCATGTAACGGATGAGAAAAACTGAAACAGAGCTGGAGGTTAAGTCAGGATGTGCACCCTGCCATTTGTCCCTGAAATAGTCACACCAGCATCATCTGTATTCCCTTGGTTTAGTCCACTGCACAACGTGACTTAGGAAGGCTGTTCCTTAACTAAAATTGTGGACCAGACTTTTTTGGAATCTTAAAACTAAGAACCAAACCCCTTCTGAATCCCCTTCAAGGCCAAGAATTTAAGTTGAAATATCCTAGTAATAAATTATAATAGTCAGTTAAATCTCATAGTAGTCCATTTCAATGAACACTAAATTTTTAGTTTAAGTTTCTTTAAAAGTGTGAATAGTACAAAAATGACATTTATCTGAAGGTGGCAATATTATAGCGAAGAAGCCTCCCTACAATAAATGTATATATACAATATGTGCAAATAAAATACGCCTGATTTTCTTACCCTTATCTTCTGTAGTCCACCTGTCTTCACCTTCTATATTTCTTAAAATGTTGGGGATGATGACCTGTAGCAGTGCTGTAAGATAATTGTTTAAATCTGGCAAAACCAAACAACTGTAAAGAGCTTGATTCTACTCTCATTACCATACAGTTCTTTTATCATGTGGCATGACTGTGAAATGCATTAAAAACTTTGATCTACAATCTGTGTTTTTTAATTTATCACTTTAGGTTTCTTAGTTGAGCATAAATGAGTTTTATTTCATTTTTAATTTCATTTCTGACACATTATTTACAATTCAAGCATGCTGTTACCAAATGGTAATTATTTCAATAATGTGCAGGTGCAATTCTTAAAGAAAAATTCAGATTCCTAGAAGAATTATTGTAAATGTAAATGTATTGTAAAATTCCAAACCATGCATAATTATATGTAATAAGATACACACACACACATCCCATTTCTCAAAGATAATCACTGTTAACAATGGGTGTATTTTTCCATGTTCTCTCTACAGATGTTAAACAAGTTATTTTTTTCATTCAATGATACATCTGAGCCATCTTTCCTTATTTGAATATGCAGATATAGGTAATTTTTTCATGTCTACATAGCATTGAACTGCATGATAAACCTTAATTTATACAACGTCTGTGGGTTGCTTTCTTTTTTTTTTTTTTACTAAGATAGTAAGTGAACATATCTGTATATACATCCTTTCACATCTGAATGAGGTAAAATGAGAATGATATTTGAAAAGTAAAATGGCTAGGTTAGACTTTTGGCACACAAATAGACAAGTTTAAAAATGATCCCGAAAATATGGCATTACTGTACACTCTCATATCTTAGCATCAATAATAGAGGATGTTTGTCTCTCCATACTTTCGTAAATTCTGAGTATTAACAGTTAAATAAATCCACCCCAAAGTGAATATGGGTCATATGTAACATGCAGGAATAAAGCTCTCCTTTTCTTAAAACAAAACAAAACAAAACCAAGAAAACCAGCTAAATGAAACTTTTGGGTTTTATTCAATAAATCAGTTTATAACACTTGTATTTTTTACCTGGGATAAAGATTTTAGTATATTTTTCTTTCTCACAATGGGAAATTTGATTATAAGTACATCAACATATTAAATGTTTATATTGAAATATCTATAGTGATACTAAAACTAAACTAAATTTTTAGTGAGTCCTAAAAATTGTTACCTCTGGATGACAGAATTGATTTATTTTTTTTCAAATAGTTGGTACATAAGGGAAAGAATTAAACATTTACCTAACCTTTCCTGAACATTGGGCCACTGGATAGCCAAAATAGTAAATAAGGTAGAGTTTCTTCTTTTAGAAATATTCTAGTTAATAAACGAGGAAAGAATAATAGAATGAAAATGGTCCCATCATACAACAGTGGGGGGATCTTGGCATTGAGTGTAAATGCTGTTAATTCACAAAATGGGAAACATCCACATATCATGGGCCCCTTGATGAAAAATCACATTGTCACCTAAGAACAAATCTTACTAAAAGGGGGAAAAAGAAAATCTAAATGTAATCACATCTTTAGATCAGAAGACAGAAACGTGTTAAATTATACCACAGGGCTATAATTAGTAATGGTAGGACTGTGTGAAGTCCTTGGGAATAACCTCCTGGCTTCTTCAACAATTAATTGCATGTGAAAAAAACAAAAGGAGAGAGAGAGAGCACAAGAGATTGAGAGAAAAGCAAAACTACAGATTAAAAGAGATTTAGGAGAAATTGAACCATCACAAAATTTTGCCATTATTGAATCATCCTCAAACAAATGTGAAAAATTACAAACATTCATGAGATCCTTGGAAATTTGAACATGGATCTGATATTTAATAAGCAATTATTATAAATTATAGGTAAATCAACTGGATTGTGATTGCATGAGAAAAGAGTTATTACCTTTTTGGTTACATATAGGAATACAGATGGATGGAATGATACAATCTGGGATTTGTTTCAAATAATATTGTTATGGGGAAGTGGTCGGTAGAATAGATAGAGCAAGATTGGTCATGGGCGGTTACTGTGGAACCTGGATGAAGGGTACATGTGGGTTTGTAATGCTATTCTATTTTTTTGTGCATGTTTGGCATGTTCCATAATGAAAGTTAAAAATAAATAAAATAATTTCTTTCAGGCTTTCACTTCATCATTTAGCATTAATAAGGTGAGCAAGTTTAATTATTGAAAAATAAGAATAAGTAAATGATGTATCATTCTCTACCTAAGAAAATTTAGATTTAAGAGATTTTTAACATATATTAATATGAGTAGAAATATTAAAAATTTAACTGCAACATTACTTTCATTTGAATTTGCAATGATAGCTATCATTCTAATTCACATGAAATAACTACACTGTTTTTATGTGTTCAAATTTTATGATAAATTTTCAATGTTTTTCATGTTCTTTGGGACGTCTTACTCCAGGGTGATGGTTATAAATCACTGGAGCCATTCCTGATAACAACTTGGAGCCTTCAACTATTGTTAGTATTAATACACCTTAGCACGCGTAGAGATTTTGTGGCAACTCCATGGACACTTTGGTATGACTCCTGTTTTCTTCATCTCTCCTTGTTTTCTGTTTTATCAAAATTTTATTCATAAACACAATTTTTTAAAAAGCAGAATAAGCTATAAAATGACATCTAAAATAAGTCCTACAGTAATTCATAATTTCCACAGCCATTAGTGGTACATGTGCTAGACACTCACTGTAGCCTGCCGTGTAGGTAAGGTGGTTCCAACACAATGCACAATTCCGAGCACACTTTGCCCTGTCTGTACCCTGTTCTCCCAATTGAAACACATTCTGGAATGCTTTTGAAAAAGTCCATCATCATTCAAGACCTGAAATCAATTTGCAAAATGTTATACAGTATTACTTGCATTGCCTTTCACAACTTACAGCAATACATGATTGTGTCAATAATATGTTGAAAACCTCTGCCTCAAAAGATAATTTGGTTTAGAGATGCTTTTAAAAATTAAACCAAATTCCCTTAAGCCAAATTCTTAATTTGTAAACTCTGTTTGCCCTGTAGAGGGCTAAAATTTTCAAGAGTGATACAAAAAATAAAGGGAATGATATTTTGACTATATGCAGGAAAAGGTGAGCATTTGTAAATTTTTCTGTTACAAAATCATTTCAAAGAGACTCCTGTGAATTCTTTGAGAAAAATTCTTTGAGAGGTTGCTGCACAAAGAGGTAGGAAACACCAACAAAATCTAACATTGTATTCATTCGAAGAGAAAAGAATAAAAGGAAACAAAAAGAAGCAAAGAAACACAGTGATAAAATTAGGCTGCTTTGTCAAAGAACAAAAATTCAAAATGTGCTTTAATCTTTATTCAGAAAAATAAGATAATGTCTCTTTGGCTTAAAAAAATTAGGGGATGTTTAATAGAAGTCAGTCCTAAAAATAGTTACAGATTGTTTTAGTCACATTGCATTCCTTTGTGCTGCTAAATCTAAACACCACTGAGTTTTTCAAATCAGTCTGCCTTTAAGACTTTTCCACTGATTCTGATTTGCATAGGCGTGAGAACCTAATAAAGCCTCAGTGAAGCAGGGCTTTGTCATTGTGAACTGCTGACTAAACTGAGATTTGAACGGTTTGATTTTATTAGTGCTTCATTAATAATATGGGAGTAGTGCTGAGTGAGTGAAGGAAGCAGGATCATCTGCCAGCTGTTTCTGGGAAGATGCCAGGTGGTTCTAGCTTTTGGTATCTAATTGCAGAGAATTTAATTTTGTATCACATGGCTGCTTTAAGGGGTAAAAATATATAATGCATTTTACAAAATACATACAAATTATGTCAGCGCATCTTTGCACATCTGTGTGTCATACAACATCGTGCCAAACTGAACATGTAAATTACATAACTCAAGTTCTCCTTGACAGCATACCAGTTATTATGAGTACCAATTATCAAACCTCATCATATCCCAAATAATAATATAAGATGTTGGGTTAGAATTGTCCAACTTATAGTTCATAAAGGGAAAACAAATCACATTGCACAAAGAAAACAATTTAATAAAAATAAGATATATTAAAATTATGCACCAACAATATGCTTAATAAAATATTCTAAACCTTTAGAAACTTATTTTAACCTTATTTTTCCAGTTCAAAATTAATTTTGAATTTGGTAGTAGTCTTATGGCTTGAAACTTGCTCCTTGACTATAGGAAGTTGTCAATCTCATTTAAACTGGCAGATGTGCTTTTACAGCTGGGGTCATATTGGGATCTTTAAGTTTGGACTTTTGGGAGAAAATGATGCATAAAACAGCAAGCACTGTTGTGAAGTTGCTTTGTAGCATAGATAGAAGTTAAAATGTTGTTTTTTTAACACACTTGTAGAATTCACTGCACCTTTTCCCCCAGCTCCAATAAACCATGTTGATGAATGACTAAGTCACTAAACTTCACAAAGAGGGAAGTAACACTTCTCAAATTGGCTATCTCATGCTATGCAAATTTTTTAAAATTTACTTTGCAAGTGGTCTTCTAAAATTATCATTATAAAAATGTTCAATGATGCTGAAATTATTCTGTAATTTTAAGATAACTCTATTAATACATCTTCTAAACAGAAAATACTGAAATATTTTTTGCAATTTTTGTCTTTCCAGAATGACTATCTGAAGAACATATTAATCATTGAATTTGAGTATAGTAAATGTAATGTATAGATTTAATTAGGAATTTAAAGTTAAAACCCTTAGCCTTGTAAACTTCAGTTTGATGTTTCATTTTTATGCTTCCTTATAGATTTCTATTGCTAAATGTAGAAATTTTTAAAAGTCTTTAAGAATCTTTGAATCATTTGTAGTTGATGTATATATTCCCTTCTCAATGAATGTCATTCACAGAAAGTTAAAAAGTGATAAAACATGCTACTGTTGATCTCTATAGGTTAGCAGCGTAGTATCCTGAGACAACACACAGATAACATCTGAAGGCTTGTTTGGAGAAGAGCTGAACTGAGGTCACTTTCCAAAACAAGAAACTGCTGCTCTTCATGACCCTGAAAGGTTAGAGTTTAGGAATTTCCTGGAGAGAATGTGTTTTGTCTAGCATTTCTTTTAAAAGTATCAAGGGACTCCATAGCGATAGAAGGACTATCTTAATCAAAGATGTAAAAAGGGTGTGAATTTAATAAAATGCATTGAGATTTAGAGATAAGGGAAAAGGAAGACAGCAATTAGGAATCATAAACAAAAGAAAAAATGCTTAATTTTACATTAAACAAAAGGCAAGCCAGTTATACGGTGTGGTTATTTTACTGCTTCTTATTTATTTGCAATAATTTATTTTTTAATTGGAATAGAATATCTTTGGGTACAATATAAGCAAAAGTGATACTCCTGCCATTAGATAACATTTTTCTTGTGAATTTAATGTATTCAATTGATAATATTGGTGCTTGGTATTATTGTGCATATCATGTGACATATAAGTAAGGTGACGCTCAAGTTCCAAAAATCCATTACCATACTATAGCAATATCATCGCAAAACTTCCACTGCAGGTACTTTTTTCATTTTACTAGTTTCTGTGTGTTCAAACCAACCTTTTAATCCTATACTTTAATCAATAACTAAACTCCATTCATGTGGTGTATTAAAAATAAATAGCTTTGTTACTAATCACTCACTACCTCAAATATAAGTATCTTGAAGAAACCATGGGTTCAAAATATTTCAATCAATTCCTTATACTTTGTGAATACATATTACCAAATATCCTGAACTGTTTACTGTTCAAAATGTACAGGTTATGGGTCAAATACATTATTTAATTCAATTATTTGCATAAGTGGACTTTGACCCAACCCAACTTCATATTGGTGTTACTTTGGATTCTATACTGTGAAATTTATGATGATGCATACTCCCAGTTTTTCTTGGAGTTACGTTTGGTTTTGGCAAACAGTACCATTATGTGCAGTTAGCCACTAAGCTATACTGTGAAGTTAAAATGCTTGGTGATATGGATGTTTTAAATGGATTATGCTCATTGGGATAACAAAGGTCAAGGCATGTCAAGAGGACTAAGTAGAAATATTATCCTTATGACTTTTGGAAGGGGTTAGTTAAATTTTCTTTTTCTTCATGCTACATATACAAAAATGTATTTTTCTATATAATGAATGATTTGTTATGATTTCTAAAAACACCAGCCAAACACTAAGCCAAATATAAGTTATAACTGCATAGTCTAAACAAATAAAAATAAAAACCTCAGTTCTATAAAAAGATATTCCTGGCAACATACATGAAGTTCAGCATGAAGGTTAAGCTAAAGACAGAAGGTCCTGTTCCCAGATAACATGTCTAATGAGGCTCAGTTTCTCAGTATCTTATCGATGGATTGTCACACAGGGAAATATATGTTCTCGAAAAAAGTCCCTTTTTCAGACTTAGTGACATAGAAATAGGCCAGCACAAAGGAAGACGTTTCCGGGGCCTACTTCAGACAAATAGTGTCAGGCTCTATTACCTGGACCAAAAGCTTTGTGGAAATTCATACTAAAAAAGAATTATAGATGCTAATTCAATGAGTTTTTATTGACTAGATGACAAACATTTGATTTTTTTTCTTTTTATCTTTTTTTTTTTTTTGGTCATCTCTAGTTTGGGACAGAACAAACATTTGATTTTTGTTGAATATTTTATAAAATATATCTGGGAACAAATATCAATATTTAATATCACTGGGATCACATCAGGAAATGATAGTAACTAGAATAAGCAGAAATGGAAATACCTAAACAAGTAGAAACTACTTGTGACTAAATGACCATGCTGTCCTTATTGATGTCCCCAAGATCTATGAGATCTTTTAAAATCAGAGATGGCAAGGCCTTCAGCAACTTGCCAGAAACTTAAAAATTTTATCTCCTATTATATTCTGAAAGTTTGAACTTATGAAAATATGCTATTATGTTCCTCAGTAGATAAAATCTTGCTAAATATTATCTTGCCAGATATTATCTATTGTCCTTGATAGATATTATCTAAATCTGTTATTATAATAGGAGATAATTAACTCAGATAGTTAAATTTATAATCATATGTTAATATAGACAAAATATTAATGACTAACTAGAGTTCCTAAGAAAACAGTTTTAAACTAGAATTTTAAAACAATGGTGTTCAGAAATTTCTCAATTCTAGTTTCTTTTTTTCTATTATTATCCCTTAATCTAAGGATAGGCATTTATCCCACATACTTTCACATTTTTCAGCTTATTAAAACTTCACTGACATTGACAAAAAGCTGGTACCAAGTAATTCTTCCGTCATGTGCTCTTGTCACTTTGTTGTTACGGCACCAGTGGCTTCCAGGGACATCGGGCCCACCTCTTACCAGCCATGAAAACTTGCTGAACCTTGGTTCTTTATGTATGAGACAAAGATAACAATTTCTACTTCAGAGTATTAGGCACATATTACATGAAAACATGTATGTAAAGCATAGTATCTAGACAATGGAAACAGTAGATACTTGGTAGCTATCAGAATTATTATGACAATTTCATATTCATTATTTTTATAAGACTACTAGTAATAATCTTGAATTCAAGAAGGCCAAGGTCTTGTGATAACTACATAATTTTACTGAATTATATTTTTAACCACATAGACATTAATATGTATATATAATATGAAACTTTAGAAGAAGAAAATAATACCTATCAAATCTCCTTGATCTGTAACTCTTTTAGTTTAATTTCTAAGTTTCCTTACATACCATGACCAATACTTCTGGGGCATATAGATTCTCCTCATTTCTGCGACATGTAAGATGCACCCAGTTTCACTTTTCAACTCGATTTTTCTTCTCCTGTCAGCGATTCCTCTTGCGTGTATAGAGGCACACTTACATTTCACACAATGGGGAACATAAGTGGACTAAGGGGAAAATTAGATTTTTGATGTAAAAAACTATTTAAAAAACTAATTAAGTAAATTAGTTTGTTGATGAAAAATTACTTGGTGAAAAAACTAAAGAACTAATCTACAAACCTGTCACAGTAAAATCAATGACAAAACACACGCGAGCGCGCACACACGCACACTTCAGTCCACTTAGTCTACCACCACCAGCTGTGTCCCTCCCTTCTCTCACCACCCGACCCCTTCAACTCAGTTGCCAGATAATTCAGGATCTGATCTACGTCTGGTCACGTAATTTAGATGGACAAGACACAAGGGACATTGGCCATACGTAGTTGCCTTGCTATTTTATTGACTCCAACAAAACCTAGTCATGCTTTTGTTTTTACTATGTAGACTTCGTTTATTACACATTTGGAAACTTTTTTTCCTTATAATTTACTAAAAACTTACTAAAACAAATTCCAATTAAAATATGATTAAACAAGGGAAAGAGGAGTTAATGAATATGTTGTAGAATCAATAGCCTCAAGGAAGGAAACATAATATTAATATCATAACGATTGAATTTTCCAGTGTTTGTGAAATCCTGAAGATTCTGCTTCCAGCCTGGAGTCCTAATATGACAAGGAAGTGATGGAAAATAAACTTTAAAAACTTGTAGCCTAAATTTTTAAAAATAATATTACACATTTTTTATGCAATCCTAGATCTTTCATTTATCCAGCATTACTAGAAAATCAGTTTTCTTCTGAAGCTATAAATATTTTCTAATGAATGAAATATTAACTTCATATATTAACCATGTAATGAGATAAACTTTTTAATCACCCATTTATGGAATAGGAAAATGACCATCTACTTTTTAAAAATTCTAAGCTTTTGATTTGAACTTTGCATAAATAGTGAAGTCCATGGGCAAAGACTGAAAAAAAAAAACCCACAACATTATTAAAAACAGATTGACTGCTTTGATGACTTTGGATAGCACATGAAATTTTTTTCCCCTATCTTAATTTTTATTGGTATTACTAATATAACACTATAATAATATAGTGTTATAGCTATAATATAGCTATAATATTACTATTTTAATCATTTAAAAGTTCTCATTTTTAAATAGTTTTACTTTTAAAAAGCAACTCCATTCAAGTCATAAAGAAGTATTACTTTGTATAGTTTTAGTCTGTCTATGAAGAGAAAGAAAACAAAGTAAATTTTGGAATAATTCAAAGAAAATTTTACTTATTGCCGTGGCAAAGATAAGCTAGAATATTACAAGTGAGCACATATTTTATAGTAAAATATCTGAATAATGTTTATACATTTTTCCAGCATTTGGTTTTTGAGGAGTAAAGCCAGACAGAGAAAAGACACCTGATCATTTAGTTCTCCTCTAGTCTTTTTTTTTTTTTTTTTTTAAGAGAAGTCTGTAGGGACTTCATCATCCCTGTGTTTCAGGTGGGGAGAAAGTAACACGTATTGATGTGGAAGTAACTCAGAGTCTTTTTTTTCCCCTTGTGGCTGTGTTTGTTTTTTAATACAGGTAGGGAGATAGTGAGGTACTTTAGCACTTGGGAAGCTATGTTCTTAACAGACCCTTTTGTAATATCCAAAATAACCTCTTTTTATCTATCATATAATATTAATATTTTAAAATGTCACATAGTTCAAAGACAAAACAGGATGCCTTAAAGTGTTAAATAGTTGAATGCTAAAAAATTCCTCTGGACATATACTAGCTTTCAGGTATAGATGACATCATTTCTCTACATAGGTGGAACTAATATATTTATATAGTTCCAACTTGCGATTTTATTAATAGAAATATGTCTCCCCTCTCCTGACTATTATCGTGGCACTGGGCACAAGGTCCTTCCCTGACCCAAATCACTGGCAGTGTGACTGTATGGGTTGACCTGACAGATTATTGTCTCGACTCAGAAAGAGAAGAGATTCGGGGTTAAGTGAGAGACGCAGTGTTGGGGAAGAAGAAATTGAGATGGGAGAAGCTGGTATGAGGACACCGAGGCAAAGAAGGGAACGGATGCCCGAGAAGACAAACCTGAATGGATTCTCTGAGCGAGATAAAGACCAGGACTGGACTGGAGTTCCGGTGCAAGTGTTTACGGAGAGGAGCACTGATTAGGGGAGGGGCGTGGAGCGATCGTGGGTTCAGAGCAGAGGAACTGACCTGCCGTTCACTTTCAGCGTCCTCACTAACAACTGGAACACCTCTTGGGAGTGTAAATAGGTAGCACTGTTTTGAACTTCAAGTACCATCCCCTCATTTTATTTCCCCATTTAAATTTTTGCCTTTAACCAAATTGCCTAATCTTTCTAATTTTAGTTTTTTGATATAGTTTTTCATAAACTGTCTCAAGTAGTCTCTTTAAAGACATGGTATATAGACAGAGGAATGAGAGAGGCAGATGATAGGAGGCTGATGACTACATGTACTCTCAGATAGACTTGTGTCCAATGACGCGAAGAATTTAAAGACTGAAGAGTCGGGGGGAAGAACAGAGGAGGCAACAGGGGTGTTAGGGTAACAGAGGTTACCCAGAGGACGTGGTCCCTGTCCTCCTCGCTCTGTGCCATCATCAAATCCAATATTGCACAGCACAAAATAGAGGACTGGAGGTGAAGGAACATGAACAAATTAATACTGAGAGAGGGCAGAAGAGAAATATTTAATAATGGCAGGAAAGGTTGAGTGAGACCCGCTCATTTATGTCAAGAATTGTATGTATGTTTGCATATGCATGTGCAAATTTTCCTTGATTATTTATATTAATATATACACATTTATTATAAAAATACATACTATACACTGATTACATGTTATTTATAGTACACACACACACATACACATAAACCCATAGGGAAAGTAAAAGAGGTTTGTGATACTGAGAGGGGGAAATGTAGCCAGGAAACTGCTATGTGGCCATCTTTCATAACCTAGTCTTGATTAGTTGGCATATATGTTATAAATAATTTATATCTCTCCCTAAAGCATTTGAGTCTTAAATTAATTCTGTGCCTTGTGGCTATGAATCAGATATATTCAACAATACTTTTTTTTACCCTCAAGGTCAGATTCTTGTTTGGGTGGTTAATGGAACTTTATATAAGAAAATTAAATCTTCATGAAACAATATGTCTGAGAAAGGACTATGGGTAGTAAATATTATATCTCTTATCATTACTCTGGGATTTGCTACATTATAGACAAGTCCACCAGATTTCCAGTAACTTAGAAATGCAATTTTTGAAAATACAGCTTGAATTTAATACTAAAAATATCCAAGTACAAATTACCATCAAATATCATAATTAAAATGATTAAAATCTAGTAATTATTTGCCTTAAGAGCAAATGCTGTGTTATTTTATAAATCAAGAGTGAGATAATTGATCTTATAGACTATTTTATTTGAACCTTCTTGATAAATCATTTCACAGACAAGGGTGGGAGAAATCAGGCTACTAATACTGATTTTCAAAATTACTTTATAATTAGTGACTATAAAATTGTGAGTTTTCCTTAGATTATTCATTTTATTACATTTTCCAGACTTCTCTCTAGTATTTCCAGATCTAATTTAGTGGTTTTACCAATTAGCAAAATTATCAATTTGATAATTTAGTAAGAATCCCTTAGAAGTTTCCAATTTTGTGTTGAAAATTATGGGAATACAAAAGAAGTCAAAAACATAGCTCCTGCCCTCTTTATTGTTAGGGATGTTTTACTTGATCAAAAAATATGATGTTCTGAATACATAAACCACTTCAGTATAGGTCGTAATCAAAATAATTTAGGTTAAACAGCACTTATTGATAGGCTTCTTCTGTCAATCATTCTGTAGTTAAATATTTAGTACACATAAGAAACATTATCATTAGAATCTCTTCAAATATAAGAGAACTGGGCCTGAGGGTGGTAATTTCCACAGGATTACATAGACCGCAAGAAAGAGAACTTTAAGTCCAGTGTTCTTGTTACTAATCTATATTTCCTCCAAGAGTAGGAAAGAGGATTAATTTATATCTGGGCTTAAAGTAAGAAAATCAAGCCTGTTCTCTGGAGTCCTATAAGTCAGAACTCTTTCTTTAAACAGTTTCATTGAGGTTTATTTCTTTGGAAATGGCTAAAGAAAAGTGGGGGAAAAAGTGAAAAAAAATATGTCATGGATTGACACAGAAATATGTAAAATTGATTGTTCTTTTGTCCTGAATAAATGGCAATGTTGACATTCTCATTAAGACATAATTGTTAGATCCCTTTTTGCAAAATTGCCTTGATTAGAGTGAATAGAGAAATCCAGAACAAACTGGGTACAGGAGAGCCCAGACTTACAGCGGCAAAACTTTCCAACGTGACAATTTTGCAGAGGGCTTGCATCTTTCAATTTTCCTAATTTGGAAATCCTCTCTGTACATACTGACTTTTAATGACATTTAACATAATGATTTTTGTGTGTGTGTGTGTGTGTGTGTGTATGTGTGTGTGTGTGTAGTTGATAGCATAAATCCAAATAATTTAAAAATTACCTGTACAAACTCATTGATGTATTTAACAATACAAATTTATAATACAAGTACATTTTAAAAAATAAAACAAATATAATATGAAGAAAAATCATAATCAACCAACAAATGAGTTAAGTGTTTCTTTGGGATAGTAAAAATTAATTCAGGCAGGGTAATTAATGTTTTCTTAATAATGCTGAAGTATCACTTAGCAAAAATAGGATTTTAAAGGCCAGTAACAGAATTGAGACTTTTCCCTGCCTGACAGCTCTTTTCTGTCGAACCCTGATTGCCGTTTAGCTCTATCCTCTGAGTCTGTCAGTCAAACCCAGTATTAAAGACGTCCTGGTTTGTTTTCTATGTTAAAAGAGAAAAGCCAGGGGACAGGCTGGATCCTATTCCATTCATCATTAATCACATGAGAGGTCTTCCTACACATTTGGGGGTAATCATAGTAAAACTAATCTTTTCTGCAAATTGCAGAATATTATCCTTTCTCTTAGAATCAGCATCCAGAAAATTCTTACTTCAGGGAGTTGAACTAAATAAAATAATTTATTTTCATTAGATGTCTTTCATCATGGATACTACTCAGCTATGCAAGCATAAATCTTAATGCCCTATTGCACTTTTATGTCCTGAGGCACATGGGGTTAAATTTTCTAAAGGCCATTATTAGATACAATTCAAAAAAGAGAATTAAAATCCATGGGGTCAGAAAGCAAGAAATATAACTGTTTCATTACCTTCCATTATCTTATAAGATTGAAGCATCTTAAGTCTCTAGTAAGTAGAGTTCAGATAGGAGGCCCATGTCTTAAATTATTTCCAAAATGATTGTCCTAGAACCCAATATCCTTGTGGGCTTCTATAATCGTAATAGGCTTATGGTTATGTAAATGCATTTTTACAAAATTAATTTGGAGTAGATCTGAAATGCTCATTAGTGTAAAACTAAAGAGGTGCAAATTTCAACAATTTAACATAAGATTAAAGAAAATAAATCTGCCTTTTCTTTCTTTGTAGCATTTGTGATTTTTATCTAAGTATTTGCCTAATATCAATCTCCATCCCCCTTTTAATATATGATTTTTATTTCTTTTGCTTATTTTCAAGTTTTTGGCATAGTCTATAAGCTAGAAAGTATAAAAATGCAATTTTGACAAGTAAAAAATGAGTACAACCCTATTTTATCTGATTGTACTCAATTCCCCCTCAGTTTTGTCTTATTTTAAGACAATGCCTAAACATTGTGGCATCACATAATAATTAGAAAAGTTTTGACTGAGTACGCATGAGTCAAGTATTGTGGTAGAACTTTCCATTCACTATCTTTTTTAGTTTTCCCAACAGCCCTATGAGAACATTATTATCATTGCCTCATTTAATAGATGACGGAGCTGAAGGACTTCTCCAGCTCACACATTAGGGTGCAGCGTGGGCCATATGCAAACCCAGGCAGAGGTTTTATGAATTTCAGTCTTGCTTGCATAGGCAGCAGCCTTTCTACCATCAAAAAAAATTTACGGTTGATAAGTCAGGACCAATTTTGCTCTCAATCACCCAACGACATCCAGAGACGGCAAACTGGACATTCTCTCTTAGAAATTCATTAACTGCACATGCAAAGTAATTAAGTCATTTAATTATAAAATAGTGCAAATTAGTTTAAAATGTCATAAATTCTCACAAATTATAAACAAGTTTAAAAGAGACTTTGGCAGCTGGAAGACAAAGCCCAGAATTATAAATCTCCGCTGAAGACAGGGATTTTGGCTCTCTCATTCCCACCTGCACCAGGAACATCCTGTGAAATGTACAGGCATTATTACTATTGTTAACAAAACTTTCTTATTGTTACTATTTTATATATGAGACCATGTATTATCAACAAGAGCAAACACACACACAATTATAAATTTCATTTTAGCTAAAGTACGTAGGTATTTTTATGAGAAAACAGTTTCTGTTTCCAGTTCAGATGGATATGAAATAGGAACTGGAGAGAAAATTTATTTCTTCAGATCCTAAATATAGACTCCACCTTAGCTTGTGAGAAACATCAGATTGATTTCCATATTGTGTAACTCAACAACAAACCTAAATAATTAGGACACAGCTAAACGAATCTAAGTACCCTACTTCAATTCCCCATGATGCTCTAAACATCACGCTGCACTTGCAGATGGTTGGCACGTCGGCTTAAACGCCACGGTGTGGTTAAGGTTGACATGGAGCTCTGCCTGTCCCCACGGCATGGTGGGGTAGCACAGAGCACTGGAGAGTACCGTGCTGCAGGGGTCGGCCCTTCCTGTCACTTCCTGATCCCAGAACACAAAAACAGGTCTAAACATCATAAGAATCACTCCTCTTGACAGCAATGGAAAGGAAATAATCCCACCACATCCACGTGGAAATAACAAAGATTGGTGTTCTGTCTACTCAAGGTTCTGCTTGTGAAATCACTCTGTTTTGTCTTCCGGGTCAGAGGGTTTTTTACTCTCTCTAAATCATTAAGTTCTTTTAAAACATCCATTCCATTCTCCAAGTTTAGAAGTATTCTAGTTTTTGCAAAACATTATAAATTCATTAATAGCAATTGTTATAACTTCTCCTGTGGTTTTGAGGAAAGAGCTACTCAACTGGGTAGAACAGTTATTCCAGGTGTGGGACTGACTTTTTAACAGACTTGGTGTTCCAGTGTCATAAATCTTCATGATTTCATGTAAGGTTAAGCCTTTCCTAAATGCTCTTTTACTGGCCTAGCATAGAAAACGTTGACCCAAAGAATCAGATCTTATCATGTGCTTTCGTAGTGATGGGTGTTTAAGGTGTCTTTTTGAATGGGGTAAAAACTAATTTATATGACATTGCTGAGCCAATAAATTCATTTCCTGTGAATTTATGCACCTGGCAAGTGCCTGCCCCTGAGCCAGAACTGAGCTAGACTCATAATAATGAAATAATCTAAAGAAAGGATAAAGATTGGGAAAAATTTGTTCTCCATTTGAATAAATTATTAATAGAATCTACAGCTGCCTCTTGGAATACACATTTTAATACCAAAGGAGCATCCAACAAAACATCCAAAGGAACATGAAGCCTATGATAGGAAGCAAAATTTGGCTGGCTGTTCTGGTGATAAAGCGCCTCAATGCAAGGCTATGTGCAGACAGAAGAAAAACAACAATATATTATTGCTCTGTCAACCCCAACAGAATATGCTGTGCCTTATTTTCATGTTGATTTTGGCGTGAATCACAATACTCCTGAATCATTCTGAAAGATAGTAATAGGAGAATTTGTGTTGACATTAGTCCAGATAAAAACTAAGGATAAAAAGCAGTAGTCAGAAATAGTTTTACTTTTGTCTATAGAGGCTTTACTAATCTCTGAGAGTAACAGGCAATTAGCATTGAAAAAAAAATACTCTCTCTTCATAAGTGGCAGAAACTGGAAAAATCTAGCGAAAGCAATAAGATACCTGAAATGCTAGCACAACTCTACACAGTGAAATTTAAAGCAAGAGTGGAGATAAACCCTGTCGGGCAGTTCCTTCAGCTTCTGGGGCATCTGCGAGGTAGAATTTGCACAGCCTTTGATAACAGCCTTGGTAAGTGAAACACTTTTAAGAACATTTTCCAAGGGAGTCAGTAAACACAGCTTTAAGAGTAGAAATCTCTCCAAGCTGAAACTCTGCTCTCATAGTTTCACTGGTTGCTATTCAGAGATCTAAATTGAGGATGGAATGACATTTAGATTTTTCTTAGTGATTCAGAGGCCATAATGATAATACTAAGAATGAATAGGTATAATCATACATAGCTGTGCCTACAACAGCTCATTTCAAATGTATCATTGTGTCAAACTGACAACACCTAAAGGACACTGCCAATTCCCTCCAAAAATCCACCCAGACAGATGGACTTCCAAGGCACCTGCATTTACGAGAATGTGGTCTGCTGGACAGCAGTGTAATTGCACAACATTGCTAGTCCACAATGCAATCTTCAATTGTCTGTCAAAGCATACGAAAAACAAGAACAATTATAGAAAGTTTTCTTAAAGTTAAATTTATTCAATGCAATGAACAATTTTTTAATTTGAGATTCTATCATTCCATTTGTGTTAAAAAAAATGCTCTTCATTAAAGAAGTAATAGTACAAAAACCTAATTGTTTGTCTTTATTGGTTTGTATTTTGTGTCTTTAGTTGGCAAAATAATGATGCCTTAATTCTGTGGTCCCTAATCCCTGGGCTGCAGACTGGTACCGGCCTGTGGCCTGTTAGGAACCAGGAGTTTCATCTGTATTTACAGCCACTCCTCTTCACTTACATCGTCTCCTGAGCTCCATCTTTGCCCCTGCCCAAGGGAAATTGTCTTCCATGAAACTTAGGAACCAGGCCACACAACAAGAGGTGAGCGGCAGGCAAGCAAGTGAAGCTTCATCTGTATTTACAGCCTCTCCCCATCACTTGCATCACTGCCTGAGCTCCATCTCCTGTCAGATCAGCAGTGGCATTAGATTCTGCTGAGTTATTATATATTACAATGTAATAATAATAGAAATAAAGTCCACAATAAACGTAATGTGCTTGAATCATCCCGAAATCATCCCTCTACCCCCAGTTCATGGAAAAATTATCTTCCATGAAACTGGTCCCTGGTGCCAAAAAGGTTGGGGACCTCCATCTTAATTGACAATCTTTTATAAATTCTGATTTTAGTTTTCTAGTCGATTGGTTCATAAAATTAAAAAGCCTAGAAACTATTTCAAATGGTAGCCCTCATGATAAAAATTGGCCTTTCATGCTTTCCAAATTAATTACAAAAAGCAGTATATAAAGCAGAAGAGTGAACCTCTGTGAACTGGAGGAGTTGCCTATATTAGCATGAAAACTTTGAAAAGTAAGCATTATGCACATTAAAACAGTGAGATGATATTTTCCTCATAAAGATTGATAAAAACAAAAAAGAATAATAAGACTGATGCTGGGGGATGTGAGGAACAGGCATTCTCACACACCACTGATGACAATGGAAAGTGGAACAAATATACCAGACTCCTGTTTATTAACGATTATCAAAAGACATATAATTCTGCGTTACTGCCACACATTTCTACATGTAGAAACTTACTTCAAATAATTGTCATGGATATATCCAATGATTGAGCTACTAAGATGCTCACCTCAGAATTGCTCATCTTATTCAGAAGATTAGGAAATAACCCCGTGTAAGCAATAGGGACCTAGTTTAAAAAATTATGTAGTTACTAAAATGGAATATTACACAGCATTAATGTGATGCAACAATTGTGTGCTAATTTTTAAAGATCTTTATAATGTATTATTAAATAAAAAACAAATATCAAACACTATGTACAGGATGGTCTATAAATTAATATGTAGAGAGAGAGAAAAAGAAATCTGACAGTGTATATGATAAGATTAATAGGTGGTGACATTAAAGCCTTTTTTTGTTTCTACTTTTTTCTTGAGGAGTGTTATGGGTTGAATTGTGTCCCCCAAACAGATATGAAAACAGATACGTTGAAGTCATAACTCCAAGTACGTCAGAATGTGAATTTATTTGGAATAAGGTCATTAAGATGACATCATACTAGGGTAGGGAGGGCCCTTGGTCAAACATGCACAGTGTCCTTATAAGAAAAAGGTATGAATACAGAAATACAAAGAAAAGACACCATGTGACAACAAAGGCATAAATTGGGGTGGCACAGTTACAAGGAATGTCAAAGGTCAATGGCCACCACCGGAAGTTAAGACGCCAAGAAGGACTCTATCCAGAGTCTCAGAAGCATGGCACTGCTGACACCTTGATTTCGGACTTCAGCTTCGAGAACTATGGTAGAATAAATTTCTGTTGTTTAAAGCCACCAAGTTTGTAGTACTTTGTTATGGTTGCCCTAGAAAACTAATACAATGGTTTACACTGTCAGAAAAGCACAAAAAACATAAATGCACCAGTTGATGAATTAGTAAAAAGCGTGAAGCCATATGACTACCACTGGAAGCTGCCTGTGACTCCCCCAAACCCCCACATCTTCCTACTTTCCCAAAAGCAATTACTCTTATGACTTTGTACACTCTAGTTGAGTTTTGCCTGTTAGAAAAACTGTTCAGCACTGGAATCATGTAGTATGCATTCTTTTGGGTATGGCTTCTTTCACCCAACATTATGCATCTATTTATTTCTGATGCGTATTTGGGGTTGTTTGCAGTTTAGTGATAGTATTAATAATTCTACTAGGAACCTTCCTGTGCCTATCTTTTGGTGCACATGTGCACTGATTTCTGTTGGTTATTTAACTGAGAGTGGAATGAAACAGAATTTTCTGTTCTTATCCATTGCTATATTTATCCTTGCACCAACACAACATATACTAAATGCTATAGTTTAGATTTTAGTCTTAAATCTGGTAGAGTAAGTCCTCTGATTTTATTCTTCAACAGTGATTGAGCTATTTTTTTGTCATTTCCATTTATATAAATTTTAGAATCAGCATGTCAAATTCTGTTTCTTAAAAAACCTTCTGTGCTTTTGGTTGGAATTGCATTAAATCTACATGTTACTTAGGGAGAACTGACATTTTAATAATATTGAATGTTCCAATTAATTATTGTGGTAGATGACATATATTTTTTATTTTTGCTGACCTGTATGACTAAAATAGGAATGACTGTCAAGGATGCAAAGTGACTGGACCTCTCACACGTTGCTGTTGGGAATGCAAAGTGGTAAAACTACAATGGGAAAGAGTTTAACAGAATTTGAGAGCAATAAGAAAAATATTAAATATTTAGTTATTAGAAAATAGTATTATGAGCAACATATATTAGTAAATCATTTCAGTAATATGTGTTAAAATTAACATTTCTTATTTTGTATAAGAAAAATAAACATTTAGAAACAGAGAGTCACACTTCCTCATTCCTCTGTAAGGGTTAGTTTTGTGAAGCTCTTATTACCTTCAGCCTCAAGCTATATAAAGGCCATTGAAAATGTCTAAAAAGTAAGAATATTTATTGCCTCATATAATAACAATTTCAGGGTAGCTTGGTTCCAGTGCTCATTAGTTCAGTGTTCAATGAACATCACTGAGACCATCTATCCACTGTGTCAGCTCTGCAGTGACACAGGGCAATGGAAGTGGTTCTCCATGGGTACATGGTTGAAGATGTCTCCTTCGACTCTACGGACAAAGTTGGCATATTAACATTGATTATTTTCTCATGACTGGTAAGTTCATTGATTTGTTACCTGATTATGTACTTTGTATAGCTGGGCAACCAGGCCATATTTCAAACATATGATATATTAGAGAGGAGAAATAAACTCTGAATATTAAGAATCTTGACTTTATGCCCACTTAAATGAAAATTCCACATGTAATGCTGAGCAAGTTTTCCTGAAACCCAAGTGGCTTGTCACACAAATCTAGAATCCAAAGATCATGCTTAAAATGTTATGTAATAACTGAAATAAATGACACCGATTAATGCTGTAGCCACATAGGGATAATCTTATTTCAAACTAGAAGTCTTCCTTGGAATAAGAATTCTACTCAGGATGAGAAAAATTCCAAGATGACAGAAAGAGAAGGTTTATTCAAATATTTTTGGTGAAAGCTATAAAGAAATACCTAGAAACAGTTTTTTTCACTAGCATTTAACATTTCTGGGTAAAATGAAAAATAAATAAAATATTTCCTTGTAAAGATTTTTTGCTAGAATTGCATTTTACAAGTTCCCTCTGGGCTCACAAATGTTAAATAACTATCACTCACACCACCAAGATTCTAAAACCCTACAAGAAGCCTCTACAGACACATCAAACAGAAAATAAATAAAGATACATACAAGTTTCTCTCTGTCACACACAGTTTCTTTGTCACACACCTTCAGAGAGGTGCTGTCACATCTGCTCAGAGATTAACCGGCAACTTCTTTACCTTCCAGCTTCTTCAGGGTAGCCCAGCAGATGCTTCATTTCCCGTCCTTCATCTCTTGCTTGGTTAAGACTACTTGTTGTCTCCTTTTGAACATCTCATGGAACTCCCATGAGTTCCATGTCTTAGGGACATTTTTCCTCTCCTTTGCTATGCTTGGAACTTAAGCCCCAGGATCTCCCATGTCCCCTGCTTAGGAAGAGAAGCAAAAATGCAAGGCCTGACAAAAGCCATAGCCCTTCAGAACCAGAGCTTACAAATCTCCCATGCCTTTCACTACTGCCGTAAGTGCGTTTCTTTATCCCAGAAACAGGCAAGAAATTTCTGTTTCTGCATCATCCACCCTGATGGATGTTGTTGATCCATCAGGCATCCTGGCCATGTTGCTGCATGATCTGCCCTGGCCCTGTTACTCAGTCGCGGATGAAGATGTGTTCAGTTAACTCCGGGTTAAGATGGTTTGTCAGTAATATTCCATTTGCAGCCCAAAGATGATCCACGCCAACTGGAATCAGTTCTACCTTCTTTCTATATATCACTTTGATTAAATGCCACGTGATCAAAAAAAATCAGTGACAAACTTACGAGAAGTAAAATCGAGAAGTTGACACTTTAATGTTCTAAGCACTAGGCTAAACACTACACATCTACCACAATGTTGGGTGCACCAAATATAAGAAGCCAATACTATCACTTCTATTTTATGCACAAGGAAGCAGAAAACTGTAGAGGGTGTTTCTGTAAACTTATGAAGCTTAAGTAGTTTAATAAGGATTCAAATGCTTTTCTGCTTATGGGGTCTGCTTTCAACATTTTTTAGGACTCAAGGCAAAAGTACAAATTGAGACTCATATCCCATATGTCTGAATACTTAACCCATCAAGCTAATAAACTGTTGAACAAAGTATCTCATATACTCTTACCTTGACAACTATTGCTCCGTAAAAAACCAGGTTCCAATTTAGATCTCTTGGACTCCTTGGTATTCTCAGGAACAAAGCCCATCTCTTTTTCTCTTTCCAGCCTTGCCTCTGTCCTGCATGGCAGGCGGCCACATGCACGCACTTGTACACGTCCAAGCTTGTCTATACACACCACAAACAGCTACCGTCGACCACTCAGGGTTAAAAGGAGCTCATACAGTAAGTGTGACCCATGCAGGAAGGCCAGACTCAAAGAATAAGCCAATCCAGGCCCTGGAAGCAGGCTAAGAGCTTTTTCAGTAGAGAATTTGAAGTCCAGGTACCTGGAGTGTGCTCTGAAAAAGGGAGTCTGGGGACTAGTTTGGCACCTTCCTTTAAGCTGTGGCCTCCCTACCCACATGGGAGCTGAGATCTCAGCTGTCAGAAGACAGAGTGGGTCCCTCTAAAGCAGTGCTTCTCAAGCTCTAATTGTGTTTGGGGCACAGATGCCTGGGCCCTGAGCAGGAGTCCCTGTGACTGGGGTCTGAGAGTGGTGATCTCTGTCAGATTCTAGCGCCTGTGCTTACAGCTGCACCATTGCTGCCCCCAGAAAGTTCAGAGGAAAAATAGTACAGAAAAGGTAACCTTGGTAGAGCTCTATATGCATAGTGAGGCAAATTAATACATACAGGAAAGTTTCCTGGAAAGAAACTCAAACAATGAGGTCAGTTTTTAAGATATTTTGTTTCTTTCTCCAAAACTATCCAAGCCCAGTTCTCTCTCTGTAGAATGCATTATTTTATCGTCTTATGTAAATCATTATTTGTTGGCTCAAATGACATGGAGTGAATGGAAATACTAAAAATACTCTGCAACTTGGCTCTAAGGAATTGTGGAGAAAATCCTGGCTTCTCAGCTTGGGTTCTGGCTCCAGCTCTATCATTAACAAGCCACCCTGGGTAGGTCACTTAACCCCCTATACCTGATTTTCCTCCCCTAGGAAATCACAGTAACAGTACAGGCCTTGCAGACCTGGAAAAATGACATATAGATCACATGTAAAAATAGATATGAAATACGTATTTTGAAAATCACACAATGGATTTATCCAGAAATCTATGTGCATGTATATATAAGGTGATAGAATTAACTGCTAATTTGAAGAAAAATATTCTTTTAACTTCAGAATAATTAAATACTACAGATCATATATGATGTTTTAGGGTATTATTTACAAAAACATTTCTGGTATTTAGGAACTAGGAGCAAGACAAATACTCTTGGGAAACCACTTTTCTCAAGAGAATTTCCATAATGTGAGTTTCTACCTTGCCTAATTTTATGCTAAAGCTAACAGCGGAAATGACTAGGTAAAGTTACAAGAAGCAAGTTTACAATTACATGCAACTTCCGTTAAATATAATTTAAAATAGCTTAAAACAAAATCTTCAGCATTCAATAGTTAAACACAGTGTGTGTGTGTGTGTGTGTGTGTGTGTGTGTGTGTGTGTGAGAGAGAGAGAGAGAGAGGGCAAGGAAATAAACTTACTTACCTTATACACATCCAGAAATATAATTTTAAAAGTCATCATGTGCAATATATTATGATTTTGATTAAGATAAAGCAGAATAGTCTATTTTCTCTTTTTTTTTACAAAATTAATCATTAATCAGATAGTGTCTTATTTCTGTTTAATAATTTTATATTTAAAGATCACCTTTCATTGCTTCCTTGAAATTAAAGTTTTCAAAAAAGAAATTTGAAGCAGCTGCAGATCTTCTCAATAATTACTGCAAATAGTCACCTCTTCTATAAGCTTCACATGTACATCAACGTGCCTTTCCTCAGTATCATCTGACATTTATTACATATATTAACATCTTATTCCTTGGGTCTCATTGGGTAATGTGTCCCATGTAACAAAATTTCATATAAAACTAACACTCATTTCCTTATAAAAAATCTTAATCATTTTGTATGGAGATATTTATTCCTTATTCATTGAATCATAAGATAGGCTCTTTGTAAATATTATGTCTAATTCTTCAAAACCTGGAATTCTTGGTTTTGCTATCCCATTTTCATGGGGCTTTAGAATCTAGCCCCGGAACATCCACAAAGAACAGTACCATTCAAGACTGTGACATAAACCACATGTGGCTATTGGGCATTTGAAATGTGGGTAGTGCAACAGAAAAACTGAGTTTTTAATTTGATTTAATTTTAATATCTCAAATTTAATTTTAAAAACTGATACTTGATTCAGTTATTAGAAAAATTTTAAGTGTGTTTGGATCAGTTTGTGAGTACATTTTCAACAGTAAATTTTATACAGTCTAAGTACTGATCAAGTATTTCAGGTGAAAATTTAGCATCCAAATTGAGATATTTTTGCTTTACATGCAAATATACATTGGATTCAAAGATTCAATATCAAAATGCTGGAAAATATTTCATTAATATTTTTGAATATTGATTATTTACTGAAAGAATATTTTATTTATATTAGGTTAAATGGAATATATTATTAGAAGTAATTTCACTTATTTCATTTTACTTAATGTATCTATTAGAAATTATACATGTGGCTCACACTGTATTTATACAGGAGAACATTGGTATAGAATATAGCTGACTTTAAACTAAAATCTATTCTCTCTCTCTCCCAAGTTGGTTATTTCCATCAAGAGCAAACTGATTCTTGGTGTAGGAATCATTTGCTTCAGCCATTTCTTTCTGTTAAATAGAAGAATTGAATATGGTTAAATTTTAGGATGAACCAAGAACATCATTGTACTTGGTATTAGTAGTCAAGGTTAAGATACTATTTTAATTTATTTTAATGCTGTCCTAGTTTCAGTGCCACTAGAATATTTTTAACCCACATTAAATGGTCCAAAACTGTTTTGGTTTTGTAGTTCTTGTATCTATTACTTTTTTTTTAATTGATTTTTTTTCTAATTTTTTCCACTTGTTCTCAGACTATCAATTGTCTCCCCACACCCAGTTGCACTGTAGCCAAACGTTTCCATAACATTTCCTTTGTCCCTGATCTCCGTATGTGCCTTTGGGACATATTTTCTGTGGACCAGGAAGTCAACTAAAGCCTGCACTATTAACTAGACCATTTGTCCATTTGTCCAACAGATTCTCAGGGAAGAGCAGAAAGACATAACATAATGGCCTTTCAATAAATATTTCAGCTGCTTAGAGAATTTTGATTCTTTTTTTTGTTTGTTTTAGTTTTTCTGCTTAATGTTTATTTTTGGTATGGCTCTAGATATTCCATTTAGCAAAATAAGAGAATCTAGGTGTTACTGTTTCTGTTTTTAATATTTTGGTTCAAAAGTATGTACACATCAGTTAATTCTACACCTGCTGCTATCTACTAAAAGTGACAAAAGAAATCATAGCAACAAAATTCTGAAAGATTGCATATTAAATCAAGAGTGAAAATATTCCATCTGCCAAATCATTTACTTCTGAATGAAAGTCCATTACAGAACATTTAAAAAGAATACCTTCAAGAGCTCATCATTATAGGTGGTGTCAAAATACTAGCCAAGAGGGGAAACTCTGTTTTTCATAGATTTCCATTTTATAATAGGACTACTATTTATATCACTAAACTAATTATCAATAGATTACAGAGTGTTCTCTGAGATCCACTTAAAAGGTTTAACTAGCTCTTCTCATCTTGGTATCAGTAGTCAAGGTTAAGATATTATTTTAATTTATTGATTATTTTTATACTTTAAATATTTTGCTTTGTGTTCTTTGTATTCTTTCTGCTTGTTTATTTTTATGCAAGAATATCTACAAATCATAACGGTTGAGAGAAATTTAGAATTTCCATAGATTTATTCATGGGGTTTTGAGTTTTAAAAATCTTAGAAACAAAGATAAAATACAATGGCAAATTTTAATTAAAGTTACTTAAATCAACTTTTTAAAATTTTAGAGAACTTTCAAAAATGTAGTCAGATTTATAGCTTGAAAAACAACTGGATTTTTAAAGTGCTTAATTTAATAAAAGAAGGATGGATTTACAGGAGACCCCAAAGATAACATTTAAAGGCTATCTACTAAAGAAGCTGCAATATTATTATGAAATTTAATGCACAGCAAGCTCAGGAGCTGCTCTACTTCATGTTGTATTGACAAATATTAGTTTCAGTGCTCTAGTCACTGTGTTAGAAGAAATATTTATGAAACTGGGAATGTTCTTTTACAGTGATATAAAGTCAGAAATAAATATCTTCCAAAAAAGCTAAATAGTATAAAGAAAGAACTTAATTTCCAGCAGAACTAATATTTGAAGGTAGCTTAGCACCTATAATTTTCAATGTAATCTGAAAAACACTGAAAACATTGCCTGCACATATCTATGCCAGCAGAAAAATCCTCTGGGTGCAAAGTGGAGAATAAATGTTTGTCATAATATAGGCTAAACCAACTGTGCAGAGGCATTACATTTTTGTTTTATTAATTTTTTGACCTTTATCAAAAGATGTAAACTCTCCAGTCCATGCCAAGTTGCCACCCCGACGTGTACATCATTAAGAGGAGATATGCAAGAGCTCTCATTTTGTACAGTTTACTACATTTAAAAATAGCTTCTCACATTCTACAATATTTACTGTGGAGGTTCCCCTAAAATCAACTGGAGAAAAACTTAAGTCCTTTTCCAAAAATAAAACTGAGAACAGAAATGGCAACACAGAATATTGAGTGTTGACACCGTGCCCAGCTCCTTGTGGAATCTGATTATTTACCATGCTAAAAACAAGTCTAACCCTGTTTCCTGCCCATATATCCATTGAAAATCAGTAACAACTTAAATCTTACTCCTTTGGTTTCCTTATCCCCAATGTCTTCTGAATATAAACTGGACTTTTTAAAGTCACCAGTGATCCTGACCAGCCTTAAAAAAAATAATTAATTAATTAATTAAAATAATAATGATAATAATAAAGTCACCAGTGAGCTTATACTTGGAAGAAATGTGGAATTTATTTTAAAACTGTATGTTTAAAGTAGTCTACCTTGTTTTAGGGTTTATGGTTTTCTTTGAGAATGTGAAGAAAGCTATGCAACCCTTCTATCCTGAAAAATGCTCTTAAGTGCAAAATATTGCATACCATTTCAATGGATTGATGGGCTTCCTGAAAGGACTTCCCAATGGTGAGTTGTCTTATCCTTGTGAACATACAATGCTAGTACTCCACAACTTTTGCCTATTATAGAGCATACGAATTGAAAATTTGATTATCAGTGGCTATATAGAAACCTATTTCCTTTAGAAAATTTTTTTCCCAGTATTGAAGATTTACAATTTGTCTCTCTGTCTCACTTATTTTAAATGATTCAATCATTTGTTTGTTTTTAATTTAAAGGGATATTTAAAAATCATGTTAACCATAAATAAAAGGCAATAAATAAATCCTTGTATAAATTTAAGGATAATTCATTTTGATTATTAATCAAGAAGTTAACAAAACAGTCAAAAAGGGATAAGACCCAGCCATTCATCACTCGTGACAAAATAGAATAAGGTATATCAATAAAGAAATAAATAGAGATAAGGAAATATTGCTTGTGTGGATTACCGCTCATCTTTCCAACTTCTAGATCTTGGAGGATCCATGCCTCAGATCTTTTCTCTTATTCATCCATATTTAGATCCTAAGTAATATTATCCAGTTTCACTTTGAAATGCCATTTATACATTGGTACCTCATAAATTATTATCTGTAGTCCCCACCTCTCTTCTGAAGTCCATACTTACTCACATAAGTATCTACCAGACTTCATTTCAATGTCTAACAGATATCTCATGTCTAACAGATATCTCATGTCCAAAATCCAAATCCTATTTTCTCTCTCAAAACACACTCCTCCCATGCATGGTATTCCTCATCTCCATAAAGAAGCATCTCCAGTTGCTCGGGTCAAGTGCCTTGGTGTCTTACTACACTTCACCAGGAAAAACCTATAGGTTCTACCCACAAAATATTCACAGACTCTGACCAGTTGTCCCTCCTACAGCCCTTGCAACCTGGTCCACACTACCATAACTTCTCACTGGATTACGGTGATGCAAACTTCTCACTTAAATTACGGGTGATGCAAAAGTTTTCACCTCATAGGAGCCAGAGTAATGCCTTTAGATCTTAAAAAGTTTGTTTTTAACAATGATTTACGAGAGAGCCTGTATGGTGTTGTCTACTGATAATTCATCTTCTATTACTTCACCTACCGTGCCTCCTGCCCTCTGATCCAGCCTCGCTGGCCTCTTTCAAGTTCCCTGAACACACCAAACCAATTCTACCTCAAGGTATCTGCTCTTGATGTTGGTTCTGTCTAGACGGTTCTTTCCCCAGATATATATCTTATTTCTCCTTTCCTTCAGGTCTTGTATAGAACATAAACTTATCAGTAAATCCTTTTTTCATAACTGTATATAAAATAATAGCTTTCTACCTCATTCTGCACTATTTTTTAATCACTACCTGAAATATAATACTATCTACCTACATATCTATATCTATATATCTTCATATATGCACATGTATATATATGTAAATATATGTGAACTGAGTCCCCCAAAAAATATATAAATGGAAAGAGAGCAGAGATTTGGGGTTAAGTTTTGTTTGCTGTTTTCTCTCCAATGCTTAGGACAGTGCCTAATGCCTGGTGGATTCTCAATAAGTAGTGTTTAATGATGGAGTGACTTTGGATCTGGTGCGGAGAGCATAGTTTAGAGGCATGAAAGCACAAGAAATGGGTTAGAAAGCTTTCGCAGTGATGCAAGTGATCTATGATGGCAGCTTGGGCTAGTGTGGCTGCAGGGAAGATGGGCTAACCAGCGAGGTTTGCAATGTCTATTTAAAATAGAGCCAAGAGCATTTGCTGGTAGATTAAATTCAGACATATAAGGAAGAAAAATAATATCAGATGATTCACAGATTTATGATTACAGTAAGTGTGTGGATAGTGATGCCATAAATTGAGATGAGTAATAACAGAGGAAAAAGAGGTTATTATACATTGGGGGCCTCACATGTCCTGTTTTGTATATTTTAGATGTCTATTAAACATCAACATGGAAATGTCAAGTATGTAATTTGATATCCAAGTCTGAGCTTAAAGGAGTGCTAAGGGCTGGACATGCCATCAGGTAAAATCCACATAGATGGATGTTAAAGGAGCTAAATGAGATTTTCCAAGGAATGAGTATATCTTGAGAAAGAAGACAAAGAATAGGCCTTGGGACAATCCAGTATGTCTTGATAGGGTGGTGCAGGAAGAAGTGTCAAAAGAGACAAAGAAAGAATGATCAGTGAAGGAAGGACGTGATTTCACAAAAGCCAAGATAAAAAAAATTGTCTCCAACAGAAGATGTAACTGTGTGAAAAAGAGAGAGAATTAATTTCTTTATCTTCACAAGTTGAAGGCAGACAAAAGTTAATCAGTAGATTTAGTAGTGGGAATTTTAGATAATGATTGTCTGATAACTTCTATTTTCCCAAGAAAATATGATGCAAGATCATCAGCTAAGAGTTGGAAGTAAATAGGTTCTATTGGGGGACAAGAAGAAGATATTTTTCTTATTGTAACAAATGAGAAAGAAAATTTACTAGCAAAATGTGAAATGTGACATCCCTTCCACTTCTATAATTCGATACACTTATGTCATTTTCTGAGGAATTCCACAAACACTAAATCGTATAAAACATAACAAAGAAAGGTGACAATCACAGGTGACTAGAGAAAGCTTTGTGATAGAGTGAGGATTTGTCAGTTAATAAATATTAACACATAACCCTAGATGATTTATTTTATCTCTCTGGGCCCCAATTTGCATATCTATAAAATGTAAGGAACTGTAAAAATTAGTAAAATCTAGTAAAAGTAAAGTTTCAATGCATGTAATCAGTACTTGGTGAAGATCTTCTGAATAAATCATTGTCAATACATAAAATGAAATATTTTTGTATAGAGGATAGAAGACTCATAATTTTCTTGTTATTTGGAAATCTGGGAAGCAATTTTAACAGATACAGTTCAGCAATTTAAAGGCTTTAATGACTATGAACAGCAAGAAAAGGCATATCATTATCACCCTAACACAATTTCATTAAGCATCTGCAATGTGCTAAGCTCTTTGTAAATAAAAAGCTATAAGAAATGGAAACATTACAAGCAAACAATTGTACATCTACAGAAATGGTGTGATAGCTGTAACACTGCTTAAAAATTCTTTTGTTATAGCAAAAGCAAACATTCCATGTATCTTTGATATAAATATGACATCCAATATTTTGACTTAAAAATGAAAAGTCCTGGCCGGGCACGGTGGTTCACGCCTGTAATCCTAGCACTCTGGGAGGCCGAGGCAGGTGGATCGCTCAAGGTCAGGAGTTAGAGACCAGCCTGAACAAGAACGAGACCCCATCTCTACTAAAAAATAGAAAGAAATGATCTGGACAACGAAAAAAAATATATATATATATATAGAAAAAATTAGCCGGGCATGGTGGCACATGCCTGTAGTCCCAGCTACTTGGGAGGCTGAGGCAGGAGGATCACTTGAGCCCAGGAGTTTGAGGTTGCTGTGAGCTAGGCTGATGCCACGGCACTCTAGCCTGGGCAACAGAGCCAGACTCTGCCTCAAAAAAAAAAAAAAGAAAAGTCCTATCAACAAAGTATTTTGTCTTCATGACATGAACCAATCCATCAGAGTGACTCTTTGATGGATTGACCAGTTAGTTGGCAACATGAACAGAGTACCTTGCCTAGACCATAAAATAATTTGCCACATCAATCAACTCAGTAAAAACAAAATGAAACAAACTAGTAAAAATTTCCAAATGGATGGGTAATCTGTTGCTTTGGAACCACAGGCATATTCTGTATATATTAATATCGTTTGATATTTTGAAGTACGTCTTACTTCCATTTGATTAGGGAATGCTTTACAGAAGAAGACAGGTTTTATTTTTCTAGTTAAAATTTCTCTGATGCACTACACAAAGAAAAGAAGTTGCAAAATGTATAAGGATGACTGAAAAGCTGTAAAGACAGAAAAAGGAGTTGAAAGAAACCAACATCTTTTTCTATAAAGTTTGCCTAGATGGACGGGGGTCAGTGAGAACAGAGGAAGAAGGCCAAGAGTATACAAGTAAATTGAATATGGAAAGAATTCTAGAAATGAGATTCTGAGGTTTATTGCATAGGATTGTCAGGGATCACAACAGAGTTCTGAGGGGAGGGAAGTGGTCAGATTTTTTCAATAATGATTCAGTCTACTAGACAGCAGTGGATAAAATAAGCCTAATGTATACTTAGAAGTTGTTTTATTATCTAAAAAGTGCTACTTCTAAAGTTAGCAAACTATTGCTGATTTTTTTAACACCATTTTTGAAAACTTTACAAAAAAATAAGTTTGGCTCAAATGGATTTATTGTAGTCTAAAATCCAATTATTTAGATGGACAAATAAAAGTAGAGATTAGGGCAAGGAGTGTAAGAAAAACAGAACCTGAACTGACAATCAGTAATTCTAGAAAAACTCCTGAGAAGAGACTGAACAGGAGAGATTAAAAGAAATTAGATCTCCCTGTGAAAAGGTCTTTCCTTTTTAGCTAATAGTCTTTAATACGACTTTATTTAAAACTTGAGCTTCTAGGACTGAGCAGCTTGCTTTTACATCATACTACATTCATTAACTTTATAAAATCTGTGGAAAGGCGTGCCAAAGTAACAATTAGTTTGCACGCCACTAAACAGAAGGCAGCTGAGCTGATGAAATCTTTGTCACCGAACTAAAGTTGTTCATTGTGGTTGCTTTGTTTTTCCCTAATAAAACAATTTTTTATGGAAAAAAAATCATAAAAAGTAGAAATGTGTTATTTATCTTAAATCTACAGACTTGGTATGTTGATTAAGGGAACTGAATTTGTCTCCGCATTAAAATTAAGCGGTGATTTTACAGTCTTGGGGAATTGCGATCTTTCTCTAACCTACTGAATGAATCTACCCAGGAGGATTGCAAATGCAAGCCAATTTCAGTTTATTTATTTTTGCCTCAGACAGGTCTCCACTAATTCTTCTACAATAACAAAGCACTATTTATTTTATACTAGACACCAGTTGTTGACAATCTTTGAGATTTACAAGAAATGCTCAGGCAACTATATCATCATATGGAATCTACTTTCAAAACTACATGTGTGAAAACAAGCTGTGATTCCTTCATCAGGAGATGCCTTAATTTAAAACAAAGTGAGATCTTGAGCTTCCACATCTGCTTAATCTTAATTCGCCAAGACATGTCTTAGAGCTAAAATATTGAGCATCAGCCTCTTTGGCAATATGGCTTGAGGATGGGAGCTCCTGGAAGAGATCAACCACCAGTTTCAGTTTGGAATCAATGTGACTAGCATCTAATTGAGATGGCTTAAAGGTAGACTTTGTGATATGAAAAAGGCATATAAATTTTAAAGCAAAAAATGATGCTTACCGAGCACTAGTTCAACAGATGATAATATTTACTTTGAAAGAAAGCATATGAGCAGAAAGCTATACCTGTGTTCCCATACTTGGTTCCATTTTTGGTTACTTCCGAAACACTTTGCAACCTGCTATCATATTAGTCTACTGGTAGAAAAGTTTTCAGGTTACTTTCTTTTCTCCCAAAACTCACAATGGCTTCATCTTGCATTTCATATTGATTAAATTCTACTGCTTTATCATTGATTTTGATAATTCAGCTCCAACATCTGAGATCATGAATTCAAACTCATACTCAACTGACCACACCTCTATCCCATCTCTCTTGCTTAATCTCACCACTGTTCTTGCATATTTTAAAGACATCTAGATGCTTTATTGTTTCCCTAGAGATAAATCCTCTTCTGGTCTTCACTTTTTTAACTTCCATGGATTATTCATTGAAGCACATTCTTGACTTGCTCCTTTATGTTCTTGTTTATTTATCTTTTGTGAGATCCACCTGAAAAACTCAAATTTGGATCTACCCATTTCTCTGTGTTTCCCATACTTCCACCCAGTATGGATATTACTATGGGCTGGGTTTATTCAATACTCATTTGCAACTCTCTTTTCCCTTTTCTTCCTCTGATATAGAAACTGAAAAGTCAAACGCTCACTTTGTTACATTTATTACCTTCTTACATATCTACAAGTTTCATATGTCAGAACCGCGGCCAGTTAGACATAACAGGAAGCTTCTCCAAAAACTTTAGCTTTTCTGATTTGGAAAAAAGAAAATTGTCTATACCTCCCTTCCTTCTTCTTCATCTAAATGGACATATGATGCCTGAAGTTGCAGCAGCGGTCATCTTTCAACCATGAAGAGGAAATGGCCAAGGAAATCACCAAGACATCGTTCCTGACGTCGCCAGGATGTTGAACCTACTTCTGCAGCCATCACAAACAGAATACTTAGGATACGAGCAAAAATAAAACACTATGTTTTTAAGCCACAGTAATTTAGGTTTTTGTGACCTTAAGAAGAAAGCACCTAACAGACTTTTCTGGGCTGCTGAACTACATTGTAAAAAAAAAAAAAAAAAATAGAACATCTACTCAGATCATTACAATAGAATTATGGAGCCTATGTTCACGTGGGTGTTGGGTGTTGTCCGGCAATCCTAACCCTTCCTTTCTCATGTCGGTGTACTTTCCAGGTCTGCAGGCTATTTTAAACCTTCTCCATTCTATTGATCCTGTAGGTCAATAATTTTCCTTCTCAGCTTACAGAAGATAGAAGCTGTCAGTCTTTTATCCATAGCAGTCTATTTTCTGTTACCTCCATCCTGTTGTCATTTCACCAACTGTGTTTCTCCGTCCTTGTCTTACTCTACCTACCGACACGATTGGAACAGTTAGGTCTTCCTTTTGCATACACTCTACAGACTGTTCTGCCTTTAATCCCTGAAGTCTTTTCTAGAATATTTTTTACTGTCTCCTCATCCTCTTTTTATCTCTTTTTGATAGTAATTTTCAGTTGCCATTTAGTAAGATGTATCACCCAAGTCAGATATCCAGCATGATGTAAAAGATCTGGCATTAGAAATAAAGCATTGAGAAAGCAAGTAAGAAAGGGAAATATATGCACAAAATTAAAGGTAATATATCCACAGTCTGCTACTACCCCAGCCTCCTCGCCTACCCCCATCCCCAGGTCCAAATCACTGAAAGCAAAATTCTAGATCAGCAAGACTGGTCCTTTATCTCTTGTATTTTCTTGGTTTTTGAACTTGGGAAAAAAAGATGCTAGGAAATGAGAGATAAGATACCATTTATCAAATATACTCATTCAGTCACTTCCAAAATGAGAAATTTCTGACCAAGCCCGAGCAGAGTAAAATGACACAACGTCATTTAAGCCAGGAGGTTTGAGGCCTTAGAGGCGATGCTTTAATGCATTCAGCTGCATTCTATTATCTGCTGCTTGGGGCTCAGCCCTATAGACTCCTCCATTATATTCTTCATTAAAAGCTATCACTAAGACCTTGAAAAGGAGGACTCTTGCTATGCTTTTAAATGAATACATTAAATATGTTCAATGACCCAAGGAAAGTGTTCAAGAATGTCTGGAACAGAATGAAATGAATCTTTCACTTACATAGCACTAACGGCGCTTCAAAGTGTTTGTACCTTTCAGCAGATGTTGATTCATTGTTTAGGGATGTATAATACCAAACAAGCCACTAAGTACTTATTGACTAGCGTATGTTCAGCTCTGTTTGGCATGGTAAACTACATAAGAGAAACCCACAATACAGCACCTGCATTTGGGGAAAGATATGAGACTCACATGACACTCCTGGAGAATGAACTCAGGCCAATATTTAATTGCTAAATGGCTCAAGGTTACACATATTTAAGGGCTTCTCTGAAAATTCAGAGAAGGAAGAGGTCATTCTGAGTGTAAGTATAGAATGAGAACATTTTAGGGCTTAAAGATAATCTAATTTGACTTCCTGATTTTACAGAAAAGTAAAATGAAGACTAGAGAGGTAAGAGGAAGAGGAGAAAAGAAAATGAAACAGTATTTTTTTACAATCATATTTTCTGTATGTATTATTTCACTTAATTCTGGCACCAAGTCTGTAAATTCGATATTACTATCCCCATTTTCATGGGAAGTCCATGAGGCTGAGAGATTAATTTTTTGGTATGTAAGATCTCAAAATTCAGGAATTCAGACCTATGATGATCTGATTCTAAATCCTCTTTTCCATAGCATGAAAACATTTTATTGGCATATATCGTACAAAGTACATTCACATATTTTATCCTAACTTTTTTTTTTTTTTTTTTTGAGACAGAGTCTCACTGTGTTGCCTGGGGTAGAGTGCCATGGCATCAGCCTAGCTCACAGCAACCTCAAACTCCTGGGCTCAGGCAATCCTTCTGCCTCAGCCTCCCGAGTAGCTGGGACTACAGGCATGCACCACCACGCCCGGCTAATTTTTTCTATATATTTTTAGTTGTCTGATTAATTTCTTTCTATTTTTAGTAGAGACGGGGTCTTGCTTTTGCTCAGGCTGGTTTCGAACTCCTGAGCTCAAACAATCCACCCACCTTGGCCTCCCAGAGTGCTAGGATTACAGGCGTGAGCATCCTAACATTTTAAAATAAAAAAGAAAAAACTTGCCCCCACAATTTAAAATCTCCCCACTGCCCTTCTGGAATTATATACAATCAAAAAGAGATAAAATACTTTAATTAGCTACACATACCAGTAAGCACTTCTTATTATTGCCCCTGTTCTAGTTGCTTTACATATAATCTTTCATTAATTAATCATCACAACAATACTGTGAAATATAAGTATTTTGATAACAATTTATATTTAACTATGTGCCAGGCTCTGTTCTGAAATCTTTACCGATATTCACTTGTTAAATTCTCATGTCAACCCTTTGAGGTAGGTATTGTTAACGTCATTCTTGTGCAGAAATTAAGACATGAAGCAATTAAGTAACTTTGCCCAAGGTTACATGGGACTCAAACTGGGGAAATCTGCCACTTGAGCCCACAAAGGGAACCACTGTATTCTACTGTCGCTCACTAGTAAGAGGGTAATGAGAGATTTAGAGAGTGAAGGATGAAGGAGTTTGGTAGCTCCAATAAGCAATGACTGAAAAGGGTTCTCTGGTTGGCGGAGGGGCTGAGATGCTGGACAGAGGTGACAGCAAATGGACAGCAGGAATGACAGATGCCTACCTTTGATTAGAAAGCCCCCTGAAATAAACCACAATTATGCCCCAATTTGCTTCTTGTATCAGGCTGAACCGGTCATGAGAATTGAGACCACCAACATACGTTTGGTTTAACTATCAGGACTGAGGACTTATGTCACCTGCATCAACATAACTTTATCGTGTATTCTAGGACATAGTACATAAATAGTTTCATTGTTTGCTTCAGAAAATGCTTGAAAGCCAATTTATTTGAACTATATAAATGATAGTCCAAAACATTTGAACCATAGATCTATAAACGGCCCCTTTCTCACAAAAGTTTGCTCATCTGAGTTAATAGCTTCCTACCAAACAACTGTTCACTTATCAACACACACTTCAAGATCTTCACCTCATTATGTTGACCAATTCCAAACACTTACATGATGAATTTGCCCTACCTTAATCAGATCCTTGCATTGAAAGTCCCTCCTTAAGCGACTTGATCCTCAATCTCCAAGTCCTATGGTTCCTCGACTCTGATCTCCCACTTTGAGACACATGCTAGACTCTGTATAGGGACGCCCTCCCTTCCTGAAGGTTCACAGGTGTAGCTCTGCTTAGCCGTGGGTTATTCTGGTGGAGAGCGAGCAGTTGACATTCATAAAGAGAAGAACTGTAACCACCTGGCCACCCGCACCTGACACATAGCAGACTCCAGTGTAGGCAGGACACATTCAGATTAGGCACACCAAATGGGGGGGCCCCAAATGGTCTGGCACCCAGCAGATATTTCTTTCCACTGATAGCATGTGTGTGAACACGTGTACCTGCCTCCCCCCAGGGCAAAAGGGATGGGAGGGAACAGTGTTTTCAAGAATTGTGAGAGAACCTTGCCTGGAATTCTGGCTTCCTCTCCTAGAAACTTTGAAACTTATTGCTACAAACTTCAAGTCAATAGCAACTATGTCTTCCCCAGAAATTCATGAGCCCTAGAAATATTTTATTGTAGACGTACTTCTTGTCTAACTTGATGTGGTGAGAGAGGATAAAAAAGGGAAAGTTTTTATCCAAACATGTGGCAGGCTTGCAAAATTCTCCCCCATGGGGGGACAGAGGGGATGGGCTGTACTGTGAATTAGATGTGGCTCAGGGACAAAAGAAAATATTTGTCATACATCAAATAGTATTTGTCGTATTATTATCTACTTCTCCACAATATTTGGAGACAGGGAATCTCATGTCACAAGTATCCAGCACAGCATATAATTTTTCTCAGGGGAGTGTATACCAGAAGAAAAATGTGGTTTAGAATCTATTACTGCCTTCTATGAAATATGGAGTTCTTGATTGTTGAGAACAGGAGTATTTGTATATATATTTGGCCTAGCCAGGAATTCTTAAATTGTTCTAAATAAGAAAGGGACAAAAACTTTATGTACTGAAGATGAGAAGGGATATTCTAAGAGCACATGCATTTGCAAAACGGACGGGTGGAGACAGTACATAACTCGAAACTTGATTGAGAAAATTTTAAGAACTATATCAAAAGGCAATTAGTATTTGTGAGCTATAAAATAAGGAATAGAAAACCTTTCATGGCCCACACTGAAGTCATCCTTAAAAAAAGCTGCATTGTTTGGTCTATGGTTTTAAAATGAATAGACTCTGGACAATATAGAAAAAGCCTAAGTTTGTGTACAGTTAGGTTAAGCGCCAGGAGTGGCAGCCCACGGAGATAATGTCATGTTTCTTTGTACACATTATTCTTCTGTATTATAGTGCAGAAAGTGAGCTAGTAACTTCCTAAAGGTCACAAATCTTAAAATCCAGAGCAAATTTCTTAGTGATGTTTTCATAAAAATGTATTTCCTTTCCTCATTATAAGAATAGTCAGTAATGTAGATGTATTCCTTTTGTAATTCTAGAAGTTGAAGACGCTGGGCTGATGATAATGATGCAATTTCTTTGTAGCAATTAACACCTACTGAAGCTTCCTGCCCTAGTGAAGGAAATGCTTTCTTAGTTTTTCAAAAGCAAATTCAAGATTGTTGCCCTCACTTAGACTGTTTATTATCTTATTTTCTTCTTGAATTTACTATCTTACACAATCATGGGAAGATATATTGGGAAGAAATTGCTAATAAATCTTGCATATAGCGATGTTCCAAAGGAGTAATTAAATAGGATTTCATAATAACAAAAATTGAATTTCAATTTATATTTCTTTAATTATATACCAATTAATTACTATTGTATTTTGATATTTATTGGACTACTGGGAAGTTCTCAATATTGATTTGTACATAAAATTAGCAGCTTTCATTCTCATCATTATTATGGATTTTACTGTTACAATAATAGCTATGTATACTTCACTTGACTGACAAAATTCCAATATGCAAAACACTCTGAGCTGTGTCTATCTAGAATGTGTACCTGAATTTGAAAGTGACTAATCAGATCTTAACAATAAATCTTCCTGACACACCTAGTTCTTTTTCCCGAGATTCAATTTGGTGGCAACTTAGAGGATCTTACAATCATTCATCATGGAATGTAAATGTAATAACTATTTTTAATTTTCTTGTGCTGCTAATTGTAACATCTATGTCAGTTCTGGCTCATTTTGATTGATTGATTTTTCTCAGCATGTTTTGCATTTTCCTACTTTTTTACATGTCTGATAATTTTCGATTGGATGCCAGGGATTGTTATTTTCTCTTTTTGTAGACTGCATATTTTTATAATCCTTCATATATATTTGTGCTTTGTTGGGAGACAGTTATGTTACTTGAAAACAATTTAATCCTTTTATGTTTTCAGTTTTTTTCTTTTTTTTTTTTTTAAGTGGGACCAGAGTTGTGCTTAGTTCACATCTCTACAGAGGCAAAGCCCATTTTTGCACTCTACTTAGTACCCCACGAATCTTGAAGGTTTTCTGTGTGATTAGCGGAGTAGATGCTATTCATGCCCTTTGTCCTCAGCCTTGGAAAATTTGCTCACATGCACACATTCTCCGATCAATACTCCGCTGAATACTTAAGGGAGACCCTCTAAGTGTTTCCAGAGTTCTCTCTCATCTCAGTTCTCTTCTCTCCAGTACTTTGCCTTGGAAACTCTACCTGCCTTGGTCTCTGCGGACTCTTGGCTCTGTCTCCTCAACTCCGGAACTCCACAGCATTTTGTCTGGGTTTCTACTTCTTGTACTGCAACTAAAAACATCACAACAGCAAATTGAGTTAACTGCAGAGATTGCCTGGTTTGCTTTTTGCCTCTCAGAGAAAACTGTCCTTTGTCCAATGTTCAGTGTCAAAAAAAGCATGTTTGCATACATTTTGTTCATTTATTTGTTGTTTTACACAGGAGGACAAATCCAGTCTTTGTTACTCCATATTGGTCAAAGGTAGAGCTCCCCAGATTTATTAGTATTATTATTTTTAATAACATTAGTATACTAAGAGGAAGCTATGCAAGATGTTCCATCATCAGCCCTTTTCCTCCAGTAGAAAAAGGAGTACCTCATGTCTAATTTAGTTTTCTTTTACACAGATTGTGCTGCATCTGGAAAGAATGATAACTGACTTTTTTTTATTAATCTTATGTTCCTGTGATATACATGTTCTACATATCCTAATCCCTAGGAAACCTCTGAGGAGAAGAATAATTGGCAGGATACAATTTTGTTATATGGCTGTGTAACAGTTTGTTTATCCATTCACCTATTAAATATTTATTGAAGGCATCTTGGTTGCTTCCAGGTTTGGGTAATTAGGAATAAAGCTGCTATAAACATTGTGTGCAGGTTTTTGTTTGAACATATATTTTTAAATTCTTTTGGGTAAATACTAAGGAGCACAATTGCTGGATCACATGGTGGGGCTGTATTAGTTTTGCAACAAACTGTAAAACTGTCTTCCAGAGTGGCTGGACCATTTTGAAATGCCCACCAGCAATGAATGAGCAAGCGTTCCTGTTTCTACAGATCCTACCAGCACATGGTGTTGTCAGTATTTTGGATTTTAGACATTCTAGTAGGTACTTGGTGATCTGTCATTTTTATTTTAAGAAACAGGGATTTTAATATAGGCAATCTGGCACTGGAGTCTTTTTTTTAACAACTATATGCTACTACTCCACCTTAAGATCAAAACCCTGTTTTGTGGGCTAAATCTCATGTCCTCCTACCTAACAAAGGGCTTTGCTCCATTCTGCAACATGGTTTCCTCTCTTTTGATCGGCTCTTTCCCTTCAGCATGCAACCAGCTTTAATCCCTTTTAGCTTAAAAAAAAAAAATAAATTCCTAGGCTCGCTCTTCTTTCCTCAATCTGTGCTCTCCTTCACTGCAAAACTTTTCAAAAGATTTCTCTCTACTGACTATATTTCTTCATTCTAATTCTTTTGATATTGTGCTTCTTTTCTCATTGTTTCCCTAATTGTGAATGTAATCAGTAGTTCCCATTTAACTCTCAGAATCAGTTGACATACTAGATTCCTCATTTATTTTTAAAACATTTTTTCCACTTGTTTTCTAAAATACTATACTTTTAAACATTTACCTCCTTACTACATTGGTCCATTTTAGTGTTTGAGTGTCCTGATCTCAATTCTTTGACTCATTCTTCATTTAAATACTCTAGATGATAACATTCATTTCCATGGCTTAATATACTACTTATTATTTGATGATTCACAAATTTATCATTCTAACCCTTCCATATCCCCTCAGATCAGAGACATATCAAACTGAACATCTGACATATCCACTTGGCTATGAATCTAATACTCACAAAGTCTGAAATTGAATTCTCTTTTTCCCCCCTGCCAAAACTTGCATCTCTCACGGTGGTCCTCGAAGCAATCAATGGACTACCATCACCTGATGGTTTTGCCAAAACATATAAATCATCCTTTATTCCTCTTTTGCTCATATTCAAAACCCAAGTTAAAACAAATTCTATTAGCTCAGCTTTCTAATTGCACCTTAAATCCAACAACTTCTCACCACCTCTACTGCTACTACCCTTAGATCCTCCGTGGTCCACAATTTCAGCCAACAGCATTCACTCGGAAACGTCGCCCTAGAGGTGTCCAATTCAATGGCATTGATAGATCATGCTACCTTCATCTCTGGCATTGATGTTGCAGTAGCCTCCTTGCAGTGCTTTGCTTCTTGAGGAAGTCAAGTAAATCATAGAGTAAGAACAACTGGCAACTCACAAATTCTACCTCCTTTTCATCACTAAGGTTAGTTCTCATTTGTGATCACTGTTTCCTGAACTGACCCTACTCCTGAGAGATATTACTCAATAAAATGCTTCATGGCCAAATAAGTTTGAACATGATGCTGTAGTGTAACCCTCCTCATGAAGATTTATAAAGTAGTTTACCATATTACAGTCTGAAAAGGCTTGCAGAAAAGAAACATTTAAATAATTTTTTCCTAATCTTATTCATAACAAAACACTTTCCCTCACCATCTTGAGTAAAGGGGAATGGTTATAGCTTCCTTCTCACCTGTTCTTTTAAGAACCACCTTTGTTTTCCTACCTAAGAGAGGATCTCAATGAAGTGAGTACATTTACTCACTTTTCATCATCTAAATTTTTTTTCCCATGCATATTAGAGTCTCAGATACATAAAATCTGGTTTAGATTAGTAGCGTGGTTATTTTGCCTCAAAATTAGGAAACAGGCTCCATGCTGGCTTTTTTACCTCCTGACTAATGACTCAGTAAGAGGACGATGGACCCTTCTCTGCTTCCTGTTTCCATCCGTTCTGTCTATCTGAGACAAACCTTCCAAAGTGATGGTTGTGGAGAGTGGGAGACAGTATTCCCTCTGCTTCTCAATTCCAGTTTCTTCCTGGACCCCATGACATGTAAATCTATTTAAACTAGCACCATGGGCTCACATGTCCTGAAGAATGAGAAAGGAGTAAGAATCCTCATTCATACTTCAGGCTGAAATGATATCCCCTAGCACATTTTACCCCAAACCCTGAACTTTGAGATTGTTTCATGCTGCTAGACATTAATCTCTAAATTTCATTAAGCTCAAAATTTCTATCACTTCTATGAATGTGTCCTCTATGAGTTAAACCCAATGAGATGTGAATCTTAGGGTCCCTGATTTCCAAAATATTCCATGGGCTAAGCTTACGAAACACTCATTATTAGGAAACTCTGATATGAGATGTTACACCTCAATTAAATTTAATTCAGTTTGTTATTTTTCCCTGAGATGTTTAACTCTATCTCTATTCAAGGAAGGAAATTATTTGTTCCTGATTTTAAAAGTCTCAGTTACTTCAGTATAATAATGGACAAGAGCCTGAAGGCCAGAACATAAGCATGACATTTAAGCAATATTACCAAAAACACAAACATGCAGCATTTATGCTAACTCTGACTTCAAACATTTCTCAGTCCTCGGGAACTAGTGATACATGTGTAACATTGTGAAGAAGAAAACAGAACATGATAAATTTTACATACTACAAATGATTGTCATATACAAAGAAGTACTTTGTTTAAATAAGATACAAACAAATATATTTAGATAGTAACTAAGTTTATTAGATCAGATCACTACTTGTAAGGGTGGAAATTATAGCCAATTAAGTTTTTGCTTAGAAATTTTTAGCTATCCCTTTAGACATGAGGTATATCACCGAAGAATCATTTTTTTCCTTCCCAAGACCTGAGATCTATCACCACCTAAAATGTTCTTTTCTCTTATCCTCAGGGGAAAGAAATTTAGTTGTTTGCAATGTATCACAAGTAAACTATGTCATACAAGTTATTTGCTGTTTAAAACACATTTACTTGTCTGTAATGACTAATTTAAATCATCCTCTTTCTTTCTGTTGTGTTTATTATGATATCTTGTGATTTCTGGTATAATCAAGTAATCTAGTTCTCATGTAATTTTCTCAAACTTTTAAATAAAATCATCTTACCCTTTCAGATTTCCTGGGACTCTATGTAATAGAGAGCTGGTTTTCAGCTCCCTTCTGTTCATTCACTGTGAAACTTTTGTAAACCATTTTAAATCTATTTGCCTCAATTAGTTCATAAATATTAATAAAATTTTGAAACAGGTTGAGGATCCCTTATCTGACATGCTTAAGGGCAGAAATATTTGGTATTTTTATTTTTTTTCAGATTTTAGAATATTTGCATATACATAATGAGATATCTTGCGGATGCAACCCAGGTCTAAACATGAAATTCAGTTATCTTTCATATATACCCTACACACATAGCCTGAAGATTATTTTATATAATATTTTTAATAATTTTGTGCACGATACAAGGTTTGCGTGCATTGAAAGCAAAGGTGTCACTATCTTAGCTACTTACATGGACAATCTGTGTTGGTTTGACATCACCATCATTCCTGAGTTCGAATTTATATGCTACAAATAAGCAATCATTTTCTCACACTAATTCACACATAAGTATTTACTAGTATAAAAATCTGACATATCATTAATACAGCAAAGAATAATGTGTTCAGGGTAACTAGACAGCACAGTAGCATCACCAGAATACCTGCATCCGCTGTTAAACAACAGCAACACTAGCAGGCTTTCTGTCTCCACCTGTGATGCTGTGTTTTGATTAAAAGGCCACCGTACCCTGGGTGTGGTGGCTCACACCTGTAATTCCAGTACTTTGGGAGGCCAAAGTGGGAGGATTGTTTGAGGCCAGGAGTTCAAGAACAGCCTGGGCAACATAGTGAGACTCTGTCTCTACAAAAATAAAAATAAAAATATTAACCAGGCATGGTAGCACATGCTATAGTCCTAACTACTCCACAGGATGAGGTGGGAGGGTCTCTTGAGCCTAGGAGGATCATGCCACTGCACTCCAGCCTGGGCAACAATGTGAGATCCTGTCTCTAAAAAAAAAAAACAACAAAAAAGGCTATATTGTGCTTTATTTTTTTAGGTGAGAAGAAATACCTTGAAGGACTTTTCAAGAAGTTGAGTCTTCTGAGGATGAGAAGGCATTCTGCTACATGGCTTTTTAAAATGTCCTCTCCAAAGTCATCTGCTTTATTAATAATGGTTTTTGTCTTAGAAATCTCTCTTTGCTAAATTGACATGATTTTTCATTCTGTTATTAACGCACAGTGCACGAATGCTTCAAGAAGCTTATCACACATTTTAAGCATATTGTCTATAGGCACTTGTTCTGCGGTGTTAATAACCTCACCTTCGTTGTCACAATTATCCCCTTGATTCAGACCATTTTAGTTATTTCACCATTGGTCAGTGGATGAACTAGAGCTTCATGATTGATGTGAAAAACTTCAATATTTACTGTGTCTAGCTTACTGACAGACTCTAAGGGTAAAATTTTTGCATATGGAAGGAAGTCGGAATCATTTTTTTTCTTGCTTGACATATGCAATCCTTTAGAGTCACCATTTTGTTCATCATCAAAACTAAACATAGTCACAGCGCACAGCAGGCATGCACGACTGTGTCTTTGGTCATTGTGTTCCACGTGTTGGCAACAGCACATACAGCATCCTTCATGCTGAACCACTTTCGGAAATAATCCACATGGATGCCTCTGTTCACCACTGCTGGCACGCTTTTCAAGAAAGTGTTTTTGTATCTATTCTTCATTGATCTGATTCACCCTGGTCACATGGGTGAATTAATGAAGTCACATTTGGGGGAAAGCACATGGCATAAACATTATTTTTGATAAGCATTTCAGTTGGAGGATGAACAGAACAGTTGTTAATCTCACCGTCGTCATTCAGCCCAGCTTCCCTGTGGAGAGCACTAGCTGCTCATACAAAATATTGTAAAACCAATTAGAAAAGATGTCCCTGGTGATTCATGCCTTTTTGTTAGCATAATAATGGACTGGTAATAAATTTACTCCTTGAAAATAGCAAGGACACAGCTTTTGCCTGTCACAGCAAAGGCACATTTATGTGTGCCTGCCGCATTAGCACATCCCAGCATAGTTATTCTGTCCTTGGCATCCTTTATTCCGGTAGGGCCTGTCTGTCTAATCAGCTGTAGTCAATGTTTTTATTGGGCAATAATACCAAAATGGTAATGTTTAATTGGCATTATAGACTTGTTCTGGTATTTTCATCAGCAAAGACATCAGCAAACTCGTCAACAAATCTCTCCACTGTTTCATTATCAGTAGATGCTTTATCACCACAAATCTTTACAAATTGGATGCTGTGTGTTTTCTTAAATTTTTGCAACCAGCCTGTTGAATATTCACCATTCCCTTCAATTTTCAGTTTATCCTGATAGATCTTTGCTCGCTTCGTGATCAGCAAACCATGAAGTGGTTTGTGTTCACTGCAACATGGATAAATGCCCTCTTTCAATGCACAATGGCAATCTTCATTTTTAGCTTCATGTAGTGTTTTTCTATTTTCAATTAACTTCTGTTCATCCTGTTTAGTATGGAACTTCAACAGTTTATCTTTCTGTTTCTTCAGGTCATACAAGGTGGTCATGCCAACACCATACTCTTCTATAAGACATTTCACTGAAACCACTGTCCAGTTTCTCCAACAGTTTGGCTTTCTGTGCTATAGATAATCATAAATGCTTCTTTTTCTTATCACTCTTATCTACAGGGATGTCTGTAGACCTTTTCACATTTTCAATATATCTTTACACTACAAAGCAGAGAATAAACAACAACCAAAAACATATTGAGTAATGCATATAGGTCTTGGCCCCATATGGGGCAATGTGGGTGACCTGCCATTGGCTTGCCCAGCCTGCACATGTGCCATTTTGTCACCCTTCACGGGCGTCCTTGCATGGGGGAATCTGGGCATGCTCAGAAAAGATACATAGGGTCTCTTCTCCCTTAGGGACACTAAATAAACTGTGTATTGTGTGCCTGTGCTTTGACTGCAACCTGTCACATGAGGGCAGGTGTGGAATTTTCCACTGGTATCATGTCAGCACTCCAAAAGTTTCAGGTTTTGGAGCTTTTTAAATTAGGGATGTGCAATCAGTACTATTTTTCCATAAGAGCTTATGGTATGTTTACTTGACATAGGTCACACAGGGAAAGGTTAATAAGACCTTGAAAATAGTTGGGATTTTTCTTTTCTCTTCTTTCTTCTCCCACTTCCCAAATGCCACCTTAAAGCAAAGCACACTTTTCTCCTCATTGTTCCTCTACCCACTCATCCTATCTTTACCTAAGTTAAAGCCTTCCGAGTCAATTATAGCAAAACAAACAAAACAAAAAACCCTTTTTTCAATAATTTTTTAAGCATTGAAAATGCAACTGGGCCAGGCATGGTGGCTCATGTCTATAATCCTAGCACTCTGGGAGGCTGAAGGAAGTGGGAAGATCGCTTGAGGCCAGGAGTTTGATACCAACTTGAGCAACAGAGAGACCTCCATCTCTACAAAAAATAGAAAAACTAGCCAGGCATTATGGCAGGAGAATTGCTTGAGCCCAGGAGTTAGAAATTGCAGTGAGCTATGATGACGCCACTGCACTCTAGTCCAGGGGACAGAGCAAGACCCTGTTTCAAAAAAAGAAAAAAAAAAATTAACAAATAAAAGTTGAAAGAACACTAATTGCCATTAAATTAAACAAAAGTTGAATAGCTTGATACTGAATTTTAGGTATAATAATAATTATATCATTGACAATGATATAAAATCATCATTCTGGTGATGGATAAAATCATTGAGACAAAATCATCATGCTGGTGATTGTATCATTGATAAACCATTGATAATTAAAATGTATTGTCTACATTTTAATGAAAGAGCACTCAAGTAAAGGAACATTAAAACAGGTGTTTCACTTGAATATTTCAGATATTCTTTTGTACTGTAGTTTAAACACATCAGCTGTAAGATTACTGCTCAAACATTACCTGACCTGGTGAATTAGGATTCCCTGAGAAGCTCATTCCCACTCAATTCAAACCCACAACTGTGCCACTTCATGCTACTTGTAATGTCTGGTGGGACCTTTAAAGCTTCTGTTGATTATGCAGTCTCCACTGTAAGTAATTTGCCTGAGAAGTGATCCATTGTCTGAAGGCCAAAGGCCTTGATAGCATTTGATCCTGAAAAAGAAATGATTTCTTTCTTTCCTTTTTTTTTTTTTTTGTTTTTTTGGGCTCATAAATGTGACCCCTTCAATGATTTTTTAACAATCACATGTCCATTGCAGCTATATTACTATGATTTATCTTACTCTCAATATTTTTATTCCCCTGTAAAAAAGAGCTTTTTGGTTATTTTTTCTTTAAATCTTTCTAGCACTGAAAATATTATTTTTGGCTTAAGAATTGGAATCTCCTCATCAAAGGAAGACTTTATTTATCTGACCAATTTTGGCTAGTGTACATAGGAACATGGGAAAGACAGGACTGGGAATGTCTTAATGTCTTAATCTAATTAGGACTGAATTTACCAAAAAAAAAAAGTTGCTAGGAGCATATGTAAGGGGAAAAATAAGCAGGAAATTATAAGGAAATTTCATGGGTCTCTTGGATTTTGCATATTTCAAGATAAATAAATTACTTATTAGTATATTTTAGCCATACTAAGCAAAGTGCTAATCATTTAAAAGACATTTTCTAGGAAGAAAGGGAGCACTCTCATTGCTGAATGACTAGCAACATTGTTTCGTAGCTGTTGATAAGAATAATGTTTCTGATATAGATTCATGTACCTTAAACACTATATTTTAAAACATCTGTGAATGTATGACAGATGATCACTGCAGAGATGACACAGAATGTATTCTACTCAATGATATACACGTGTGACTTTTGATTAGCTCATGTAGATTTATTTCAAATATTAAAGGTGGAGGGCTTTTCTTAGTAAAATATAAGGCAAAGATCTGCTATGACTATTAAGTTTTAAAGAAATAATCTTGAATGGAAATTTACCTACAAGTGGTTTGCATCTTGAGATGCATTTTAGCTGCATTGCATCAGGAAAAACGAGTGAATAAAACAAAACAGAGGTCAGGGAGAAAAAATCCAAAACAAAAGAACTTGGAGCTCAGTTGCCAAAGCCTATTAAGGGGATCAAAAGTAGAACTGGGGACAACTCTGTATCAGAATAAAGTTACATGCAGAGAAACCGAATTCAAGTAAGAGTGAAGCAGAAGGCAAGAAGAAGGGAACCAGTCACTTAGTCTGGTTTGGAGAAGATACAGACTTGTTCATGTTCCTGCAACAGGTCCCCCTGTGGCGGTCACTGGCCTTGCTTCTACTAATCTTAAATACGGATTGCGTAAAACTAGCAAGCTATAATAATTAGAGTAATAAAACTAGAGTGAAAGCTATCATTATTAAGTGCTTATGGCATGCTATCTTATCAAATCTCACAAAAACACGTTAAAGCAGGTGCGCTTGTCTCCATTTTCTAGATGAAGAAACTGATCTTGAATGTGGCTTGTTAACTCACTCCGGCTTGCCCAGATGGAAAGCAGCAGACTAGAATTCAACCCGAAACTTGCTTAGTTTCAAAACTTTCTCTTATGCTTATACACAGAGTGATGACAAAAAAAGTAGCCTGTATGCTGTTTCCAGATTCGTGTCAAACTTTAAACAGAATGAAGTCAAATAGAGAAATTTTGAAAACGAATAATTACTTTTTAAAAACGTATCTCTGTTTAATTGACCTTAAACTGATTATAGCAATGTTTACATTCTCTGTATGCTAGACAGTGCAATTCTATATGCAGCCGTCCCTTGGTACCTTCAGGGGATTGGTTCCCATGGATGCTCAAGTCCCTTATATAAAACAGCTGAGGCGAGGCATGGTGGGTCATTGTTGTAATCCCAGAACTTTGGGAGGCCAAGGCAGGAAGATCACTTGAGCCCAGGAGTTCAAGACCAGCCTGAACAAAACAGTGAGACCCCGTCACTACAAAAAATAGAAAAATTAGCTAGGCGTGGTGGTACGTACCCATAGTCCCAGCTACTCTGCAGGCGGAGGTAGGAGGGTCACTTGAGAATAGGATTTCAAGGTTGCAGAGAGCTATGATGATGCCATTACACTCTAGCCTGGGCAACAGAGCAAGATTTTGTACACTTTAAATCATTTCTAGATTACTTATGATACCTAATACAATGTAAATGCTACATAAATGCTACACACAAATAGTTGTTATGGTGTATTGTGTTTTTATTTGTATTATTTTTACTGGTTTTTTTTTTTTGGCATTTTCAATCCATGGTTGGTTGAAATCTGAGGACGCAGAACTTGGAGATACTGAGGGCCGTCTGTACCTGCATTTACTGTTCTGACTTTCTTGCAGGTGTTTGGCATTATATTCATATAGCCAGGAACATGAGTTCTCACCTTTTGTCTTTATCTTAAAAACATACAAAAGATCGTATGTGGTTGAAGAAATTTTTGACATATTCTAAAGACAAATTTAAGTCCTCAATAGTCTTATTCAGTGATGAGTCAGAATGATCAACACTCCTAACTTCTTTTATATAGGATCCTGTTATCTCAATACAAATTTAAGGTATTAATCTATAGTTATAAAAGATTAAGAATGATTTTACTGCCAGGTATATGAAAATTTCTGTGATTTCTCTCTTTTATATTTCCTACATATGACATATATAGATATTGATAGCAATCTTACTGGTCAGGGTTCTCCAGGAAAACAGAATTAAGGAATTGGCTCATGTGACTATGAGGGATGGCAAATCTGAAATTTGCAGGGCAGGTGTGAGATAATAAAAAATATATATGTTGGTCTCTGCCCCTAGTGCCTGGCACAGAGCTCGTAAACCCCTTGGAACCTCCTGGGTGATAGCACTGCCATTTGTTCTAATGAGGTGACGCTTGGTGGGGGCTGGTCACCAGGAAGACTAAGCCATGATTAGAAGCTTCAAGCTTTCAGCCCCACCCCCATTCTCTACAGAGGGGAGAAGAGCTGGAAATTGGGTTAATAATAAATCATGCCTCTGTGATGAAGCCTCCACAAAAATCCTGAATTACGGGGTTCAGAGAGCTCCTCGGTTGGCAAACACATCAGCATGCTGGGAGGGTGGTGCACTCCTACTCCACAGGGACAGAAGCTCTTGCACTCAGGACCCTTCCAGACCTCACCCTGTGTATCTCTTCATCCGCTGTTCATCTGCATCCTTTTAAGTAAATAAAGTGCTTCCCTGAGTTCTGCAGGCCAAGAAAATGAATTGATCCCAAGGAGGGGGCAGTGGGAGCATGATTTATTGCCAGTGAGTCAGAAGTATAAGGGACAACCTACTGCTTGCAATTGGTCCCTGACGTGGGAGGCAGTCTTGTGGGACAAAGTCCTTAACCGGTGTGATCTGACACTATCTCCAGGTAGATAGTGCATACTTGAATTGAATCACAGGACACCAAGCTGGTGTCCCCTGGAGAATTGCTGGGCGCATGGGGAAATACTCCGACACATCTGGTGTGGGAAAAGTTGTATTGCGTGGTGTGTGAGTAGAGGGGGAAGAAAGCTTGGATGGCAGTCTAGAAACTCCATCAAGAGTTGATCTTGCAGTTTTGAGGCAGAATTTCTTCTTCCCCAGGAAACCTTAGTTTTTGCTCTTAAAGATTTCAAGTGATTGGATTAGGTCCACCCAAATTATCTGGAGGAATCTTTATTTAAAGTTGACTGATTGTGAATGTTAACCACATTGACAAAATACCTTCCCAGAAACACCTAGATTAATGTCTGATTAAATAACTGGGTACGGTACCCTAGCCAAGTTGACACATAAAACTCACCATCACACTGATGCAGCACAATATTTCTCCAAGTTCATGTCAAGACATGCCCACAAGTACATCAGGAAGCTTTTAGGGAATCTGTGAGTCACTAATCAAAGAACTGCTGTGTGTTAATGATAAGTTTCTCGTTACATAAAATCACTTTTCAGGTAAACTGATGTCTTCTACTCTGCCCTGTTGCATTGGCTTTACTTGCACAGGCATATGACTTCCATTCTCTTATCACACAAGACCTGATATCCCCAAAAATAGCCATCACGCTTACTTTTTCCACTCTCTCCAGAGAAATATTTCCCTGAAATTCTGTAAAGGAAAAATATGACCTCCTATCTCCTATTGAAACCACTCTTTATAAAATTAATAAAGGGCCACAAGGTGGGAACTGTGGTAGGGGCTTTAAGTCTGCAAAGGTATAGGCATAGTTAAAAAAAAATAATTGGCCATTGTGTTAGGTAGATAGCAAGGGAACTCCAAGACTCTCCTAGGTACAAAAGTGGGTGCCTTGCCTTGGTGTTGCCTCGGGCAATTGCCCCACCTGGGAAGAAGGACAAGGGTGGGCACCCTGTCTTGGTACTGTCCCATCTTAATCCTGCCTGGAGCAATTGCCACACCTGGGAGAAGGAGGAATCCCTGCTAATCTGCAAAAGAATGCAGGGAATCCCTAAACCTGCAGGCCAGGCAGCCAAAGGCACAGTAGGATTTGGAAAGTGACCTAGACTAACCTAAGGCTAATTATCATGTCCTAAACTGTACGTTAAAGTGGTTCAGTGGTGACATCTGGCCCATGAGCAGGGCCTGATCCAGACACTATAAAACAGGATGCCAGACCATAATGGGAGCCATTTTGTTACAACAGAAGGGTCCGTTTACCCTTCCGTGAACAACAAATCTTGCTCTTTCCCTGTAAACCTATCCTGTCCTTCCTCAATAAACTGTTTCATGCTTGCCTTGCTTTTGGCGAGTCTGGTCATTCTTCAGCCAAGAACTGAGAACCGACAAGATTACCAATCCTAAACCCTGACAATTGTTCCCTAGCTTGATTTCCTATAATTGTATACTGCTTAGTAAGAGACAGGAATCCTGGAAGGGTGCAAGATTTGTGACTTCTCCAATCACTTGTATAAATAACATTGCTACTGCAAAACCTGAAACTGGTCTTTGAGATATCTTCCAGACTTTGTGTTCAGGGTGACCACCTGATGCCAACGGACCAGTGAGAGTACATGGGAGCTGACTCAGCAGGTCCTGTCACCCTCTACCCAGGAACAGTCTCAGCCAAGAAAACAATTTCTGCTTAACAACCCTATGGGTTCAACCCCAGCTGATCAGCAAAGCCAATTTCCCTAGCCTTCTCTTTGCCAAACTACCTTTAAAAACCTTCGTCCCAACATTCTCAGAGAAACAGATTTGAGAACTTTCTCCCATCTCCTTGCTTAGTGCCCTGCGATATTAAACTCTTTCTCTACTGCAACCCCTGCTCTCTCAGCGCACTGGCTTCCTTTTGAGCAGGGAGTAAGTATAACCCAGTTGTATGGTAACAATATAAAATGTCATTTGCCAGTTTTCACTACGTTGGAACTTGGTAATAGTCCTCTGATATGTAGTTGGATTATTTCTTTCCAGATTAGCTGATGTTGGAGAAAAAGAGAGAGAGAGAGAGATTTTTAACATTGAAATATAGTCTTCAATGAAAATCTCACATGTGAAGCGCCATTCAGACTCTAAGGCTAGGCTGGCTAAAGGGAATCTATCAGTATGTTTTTGGCTTGTTCTGTCTTAACAGTTTAGAATTTACCTGCTGCTGCTTGCATAGTTTCTGGGCACGAGGTTAGATAACAACCTTGAGGAACACCAGATCAAGAGTCCGGAATAGGTCAACCACAGTAGGCCAACTGCAGACTGTTGATAAGGTCCAACTATTGCTTGATGACAACCACTGAGCAAGTCATGATGACTTGCACACAACAGCTTGCTTTCTGCCACCAGTCCGTTTTACCCCCTCCCTATATAAGTTGATTTGTAAGCAGAGAAAGACAGATGGTCTTTTAGGCAATGGTCCGCCATTTCCTCAGGCCGCCTGCACTTGAATAAACCAGCTTTCCTTCACCAACACTCCCCTCTGTGTCTGCTTCCCAAGTGGTGGGCAGCTGAATCTGCATTTGTGACAACAAATCGTAAAATTCCATTTCTTCTTTAGGGAGAGTTAACAGACCCCGATGCTCCATTCCTTGACAGTGTGAATTTTTCTGTATTGATTTTATGGTTCTCTTTTCCAAGTGTTAATTGGCCAAACAGGAACACTACCAATGTTGAGACAGAACAGGGTTCCTTCTTAGGGACATGGTAGGTGTCCTGAAGCATTAAAATAAAGGAAAATCTTGAGTCTTCTCAGGGAAAGTTTTGGGCACCTAGGTGGCCTTACAATGTGAATGGGAATCACAGTGGTCCTCTAGGTAAGTCATGAGGTGCTTTGGTTCCCTGTGGAAACTTAACATATGTTCTTGAGTTGTTTTTCAGAAACACCCACCTGATGGAAAATGCAGATAATGAGAATTAAACTTTCATCACTGCTGTTTTTTCTAAATGTCCCCCTAAGGGGTCTGTCACACCCATCCTGATGTTCCTTTCTGCTAACATGAGAATCTCTAAATCCACCTATCCCCTCCCACTTCAGGGTTCCTCCCTTTTGGGGCCAGATCAATGATAAGCTCCATGTATTGATTTATAATTTTGTCTGCTTGAAATGTACCCCTACCTTTTAAAACCCTGGCTTGGAAACCATCAGGGAGTCTGGGTCTTGAGCATTAGCTGCCAACATTCCTTGTGTGGCACTCTACAATAAAGCCTTTTCCTCCCACCACAACTCTAGGCTTCTGTGCTTGGCTTGGCCATGCTGGGTGAGCAGCTCCCGGTTTGGTTTGGTAACAATGTGATTGCCCTATGTTATAGTTGATTTGGAAATAAAGGGTTCCCAGAAAATAGTGTTTTATTTCTTTCCTATACAGTAGTGTCCCCTTGTCCTCAGGGGGTTGTCCCAAGATCCTTAATGGATGCTCAAAACCACAGATAGTACTGAGCCATATATATATGTATACTCTGCATGAGTTTTTCTTTTTTTTCTCCACAATTTCACAGATAGATTTGTTCCTACTGTAGATTTTAGCCACCTCAGCATACAATTCTTTTTTCTTTCTATATTAAGTCAAGATCTTAATCTTTTCACTTAAAGGAAGTAAGTTCCAGCTTCTCTTGGAATATTCAAATTGCCAGGATCACTGCTCTTGCGCTTTTGGGCCACTATTAAGAAACATAAGGGTTACTTGAACACAAGCACTACGACACCACTAACAGTTGATCTAATAGTCAAGGCAACTTCTAAGTGACTAAAGGGTGGGTAGCTTAGATGTATGGATCCTCTGGACAAAGGGATAATTCTGGTCCCAGGTGGGACAGAGAGGGGCAGCACAAGATTTCATCACAGTACTCATGTAACATAAGAAATGGCTTGGAAAAATGACAAAAATTTTTTATGTCTCTCTAAAACATCCCCCACTCCTTTTGGAGAACTAGGACCTGCATCCCTGCCTCAGACCAGTGGTCAAGATGGGTAGGGGACTGTCCTTTGTTCTTTGTGCCACAGAAGATGAAGTTAATCCAGGTAGAGGTCACAAGATCATCGTAGCTAAAGATAGGATGCATCCAGGTGGAAGTCACAAGATTGTCTTAGCCAAAGATGGGACTATGGGATTAATCAGAACCTTTAAAAGCTCTGTACTTCTGCTCAGAAGCAGGACCTTGGTACTATGAGATGGGAATCTGTCAACCTCTTCATTTACTTGCAAATGAATAAACTCCTCTTTCCTTCTCCTCAACCCATTTGTCTTTGTTCTTCTGATGCGGCCTTGGGGACAAGCACCAAACTTTCAGTAACACTCAGAATGGCACGCAATTTAAAACTTAATGAGTTTTTTATTTCTGGAATTTCTATTTAATATTTTTGGACAGAGGTTGACCATGGGTAACTGAAACCATGGAAAGTAAAACCACAGGTAAGTGGGGACTACTGTGGTATAATAGGAATATATTTGGTCTTTGTCTGAGTTCCTAGCACAAAACTCCCAATCCTCTTAGAATTTCCTGAATGATAGGAGTTTCTTCTTTCACTCCTAAGGAGCCCCTTTCCACACCCAAGTTCATGCTAATAAGTGACTTAGCAGGGTGCGGGGTGGGGGGCCTAGATGGCCTCAGGTTGGGGCTAGTCACCAGAAGGACCAAGGGATTAGAGGGTGGAAACTTTCAGCCCCATCCCTAACTTTGAGGGACTGGAGATTGAGCTCTCTATAAACAAGGTTTAATGAGCTTCCAAATTAGTGAACACATACACCTACTGGACGATGGCAGACCCCAGCGTGATGGAGATAGAAAGTCCTGCACTTGGGGATCCTTCTGGACCTCATCTTATGTACTTCTTTACCTGGCTATTTATTTGAATCCTTTGTAATAAACTAGTAAACATAAGGGAAGTATCTTCCTGAGTTCTGTGAGCTGTTTCTAATCAATTACCAAACCTTAGAAGGGGATCGTGGGAACCCTCAATTTATAGCCCTGAGTCCCAGGATTTGTGACCAGCGCCTGAAGTGAGGGGCAGTCCTGTGGGATGGAGCTGTTAAGCTGTGAGATTTGTGCTAACACAAATTGGTGTCACAATGGAGTTGAATTGTTCTACACCTCCTTGGTGTCTGGAGAATCAGAGAATTGGTTACTGGTATTGGAAAATACCTTTGATCTGCCAAGTTTCTCTTTGTACATTTTTAACCTGTTACTCATACTAATGGGAAGAGCAGTAGCTCCATTAATGAGGCAAACATTGCTAACAACTATAACTGTTTCCTACGTACCTGGCAGGGGAGATACCATGATCACGAAGGTGGTTTTCCCAGGGTGAGACTTGCCCATTGCACTCGGATGTGCTGACCACTGCGATTTCCCCAAATGTGGGAAAACTGTAATTTGTGGTAGTGGGGGACTGCATTTGCTATTTCCCCTAAAAACAAAAATAAAACCCAACTATTATTGTTTCATTATGTGTCTTCAGACAATCAATGTGAACTCAGTGAACAGCACTTAGAGTCTCACAAGGCAATAGCCAAGATACACTTGGAAAATTGTAAATCTTTACAGCAGAATGATGAATACATCCTATTGTCAAGTTGAATTGATGAATGAGAATAACATGCCTTTAAGGTTATTCATTCGAGCATCATGTTAAGTAGTTCACTCACTGACCTTGGTTTAGACACTTCATGAATATGTGCCCTTTATCCCATTTTCTTTATCCATTTTTATAATCAGCCAGTTGAAATATTTAAGTTTTCCTTCTAAATAATTTCCTCCATTGTCTAAGTTTTTACAGCTTTTTTGTTGTTGTTGCTGTTGTTCTTCGTCTTTTATTTTTATTCTTGTTTTTCTTGGAGTTATTTCTAGCATTTCAGGATCCTAGGGGTCTTCAGTGTATGTTAGTCACAACATACTGTACGCGCTCTGAGTGCTCAGTGAGGTAAGACAATTAGAAATTATCTGTAGCATGGCCATTAAAAAATTATAATAATGTGTATAATCATTCCAAAGTTAATGATTACAGTCTGTTTATTATGTCTTATATATCTGAACTGAATTTATTCTTTATTTTAATGATGTCGTCACACTTTTATTGGGGAGATAAGGAGGGAAATGAATCATCTAACGTGAATATAATTTTGCAGACGACGTCTGTCTGTGAAAGAATAGGAAAAATATATTTGTTGAAAACCAACTTTGGGCCAAGCACTATTAATTAATATTCATTGCTTTCTTACTCTGCATCTAACCCTCACAATTGGTATCACAGGGCGATAATCCATTATCTGAAATCCCTCAGGTCAAATATGTCTCAGAATTAAGAAAGATCAGGTATTCAGACATGGGGTATCTCCTGTGATAAACAACATTAATATTTCCTCAGTGAAATATGTGAACATCTACACAGAATGAATAAGTGACGGGTATATGTAACCTCATATCAGTTCTAGTGAGATTTGCAAATTCAGGTCAGATCAGGTTTTTCTGCCAAGTATGAAAAAAATTATTTTCTGTGGTTTGGGAGTTTTAAAATTGTGAATAAGGGATAGTGTGCCTGTGAAACCCAGTTTTTTGAGGAGGAACTTGGGATCTAGAGTGATTAATACAACTTTCTTAAGAATTTATAGAATTTAAATTCTGTACAGAATCTACAGAATTTAAACCTAGACTTGTCTTGATCCAGAGATTATTATTGCTGTTGTTGAACATAAATTAAGAATTCTGGGGATGTATTCTTTAAGAGTAATTGGAGAATTAGGTTCTCCAAGGGGCACTAAAAATAAAAGTTTTAAAAGATTATCCATTATTGCATCAATATTTTTAATACTTTTGAACAATTTTCCACTGTGATCACCAATCACAAAGTCACAGGGAAGGTTATTTTTCCATGTTTTAGAAGTTAATTTATGTTCAATAAAAGGAATGCGTGTATGTTTTCGTCACTTATCTAACTTCAGATTAACTCCACTGGCTGTCAAGAGCTTGTTTTGACTGGGAAAGTTTGATGCTAGATTAGATCTGAAGGACCCATGAAGCTGTTATGTTCATGGCTATCCATGTGGGCTGTTAATAAATTATGGTTTATGTTCATATCTACTTCCATCCTACAAAGACCTCACTTTTGAAAGACTATAGGAGTGGACAGGCTATTAACAGGTATTAACTGGATACCATTGACATGATGAAAATACAGTTTTGCCTGGGCAAAAAATGCTGGCAAAAGTACTACAAATACTCTGGGATGCTATTCAGCCAGAACTTTGGGGTTTTTAGAAAAACATGATGTTATCCTGAATACCAGATGCTGCGTGCTAAAACTTTTGGACCAAGTAATCCTTTATTGCAAGGCCAAACACAGTCCTCAAATGTTGCAATAAGCCACAGTTTTCTACACTTACCACTCTACCCTTAGGTGAACTTCCCATGATTATATTACAAACAAAGAAACAGAGTAGTTCTAGTGGAATGCTTTAAACTGGAAAGAAATCATAATATTGTTACCGTGTTCAATGAAAGTGTAGATGCAATTCATGTCATATGTTCTAAGAACTGGGTTCTCTTTTTTTTTTTTTTTTTTTTTTGGAGACAGAGTCTCACTCTTTTGCCCAGGCTAGAGTGAGTGCCATGGCGTCAGCCTAGCTCACAGCAACCTCACACTCCTGGGCTCAAGCGATCCTTCTGCCTCAGCCTTCCAAGTAGCTGGGACTGCAGGCATGCGCCACCATGCCTGGCTAGTTTTTTCTATATATTTTTAGCTATCCAATTAATTTTTTTATATTTTTGGTAGAGACGGGGTCTCGCTCTTGCTCAGGCTGGTCTCGAACTCCTGAGCTCAAACAATCCGCCCGCCTCAGCCTCCCAGAGTGCTAGGATTACAGGCGTGAGCCACAGAGCCCAGCCAGAACTGGGTTCTTAAAAATAATGAAAATGTTTACTTCTATGCTGTTGTCCTCAGCGAGGTGTCATAAGATCATCCACTATAACAAGATTTTACACTATAGTCAAATTGTTATAAGATCTGGCAAGCAAATTTCTATTGTATCTACAAATCTGATATAATAAATGTTTGTAACAGAATAATTGCAAGAACAATTTTTAATGGACCAAAGCTAGGTCTTCACTAATAAATTTTGGTCATTCAAGAAATAAACCTCTTAGAAATGTAATGTTGTGACCAATATTCAGAAAGATGGAGTCATTATGCTTTTTAAAAAGTGTCAAATAAATCATGCCTATTTTGCACTTTTTTGATAGAAACCTACAATTGAAAATATAAAGTAACATTAAATTTTATCTAAGTGAAAGAATTGCTAAATCAAAAAGAAAGCAAATCACTCAATAATTTAGATTCTATTTTTGATTTCTTTTGGAGTCATTTCTAATATGCCTACCATATTGGCATAAAAATAAACACTATGGCACATTTAATATGAAAAATTCCACAATAGGTTTGAAATGAATTTAAAGGTGGTTTCTCCTGAGAACTCTCTCCTATGCTTGCAGAAGGCCATGTTCACATGGCCTTTTCTCTAAGCGTGCATCCCTGGTGTCTCTTCTTGTAAAGACACCCTTACGTTACTTAACTTCTATGTCTCAAAAACACAAATTCAAAGATTTGTCTTGGATGTAGGTGTTGAGGTTTATCATAGCTGATTTTGAATCATGAATTTGCAATTCATCAGTGTTGTGACCTTGGAGCAGTAAATATTTCTGAACCTTACTTTCTTCATCTGCAACATGTGACTAATAATATCCATCTACATATGGCTGACGTCAGAATAAAATGATTTGACATATACAAGGTGCATAGCATAGAGCCAGGTCCATTCAATAAATAGTCTCAGTAAAAAAAAAAAAAATGTATGTAGCTTCTGTTCAATGAAAATCTTTTTTTTATTTTGTTTTGTTTTCATTTTTTTCTGGTGGGAGAGGAAAGATAGAGAGACAAGGGTGGGGGTTTGACAGATGGGACCGACAACTATAAGAAAGGTGGTTGGGAAACTAGAGTAAGGGTTGTTTTCTTCATAGTCATGATTAGGGTTAAGTCCCTTCCTCCTCCCCAGCTTTACCTGTGGCCCAGAGACCTCAATCATGATTTAGTACAGTGGTTTGTTCTCAACATTTTTTACTATGAAAATCCCTTTTTAACATTAAAAAAGTATCCAGACAATATGCTAGTAGTAATTTTATTTCTCATAGTCATTGCTTAAGAAATGAATAATGATAACAATTTACTCTAATCCAATGAAGTTTAAAAATACATTTGTATTTCACCACATTGAAAAATACTCATAAAGATATCATTGTGATATTTATTCAGTATACTGTGTGTGTGTGTGTGTAGATATTAATCTCTTTAAAATGTCTATAGAACCCTAAAGGTCCTTGACCCATAAATTTGGACCCACTTGCCATTTGTAGATCACAAATATAGAAACTGGTAGATTTCTACCACTAACCTAGGAAACATGATCAAGTAATTTATTTACCCTCTTAGAGCTTTCATTGAAATAACATTCATGTATACCTGCTGTACATTTATGATTAAGTAACTGTGCAGTGAAAATGTGATAAAGTGCAAAAAGTTTTCACAGTGGTTGTCTTTTGATGCCATGGAAAGAGGAAGTGCTATGAAAATGTGAAACTATAGTAGTAGTAGAGGTAGCAGTTGTGGTGGCAGAAGTAGTACTGGTAGTATAACAGCAGCAGCAGCAGCAGCAGTAGTAGTAGTAGTAGCAGCAGTAGTAGCAGTAGTAGTAGTAGTAGCAGTAGTAGTAGTAGTAGCAGTAGTAGCAGCAGTAGTAGTAGTAGTAGTAGTAGTAGTAGCAGTAGTAGCAGCAGTAGTAGTAGTAGTAGTAGTATAGTAGTAGTAATAGTATCCCCTAGGGAGATGACCAAGTTATTTTTCTATACTCCACTTTTTGCAGGACCTACAGTCCTTCACATCATATATGATATCTTCAAAATTCATATATTCTTCAACTATCAAATGGAAAAAAAAACCTTTTTTTTTTTTTTCTTTTTGAGGTAGGGTCTCTCTCACACTGTTGCTCAGGCTACAGTGCAGTGGTGTCATCACAACTCACTGCAACCTCAAATTCCTCGGTCAAGTGATATTCTTGCCTCAGCCTTCTGAGGAGCTGGGACTATAGGTGCACACCACTGTGCCCAGCTAATTTTTCTATTTTTAGTAGAGATGGGGGTCTCACCCTTGCTCAGGGTGGTCTTGAACTCCTGAGCTCAAGCGATCCTCCCGCCTCAGCCTCTCAGAGTGCTAGGATTACAGGTGTGAGCCACTGTGC
>CAUYSK010039085.1:0-20230 GCA_963575035.1 Avahi laniger
TAAAGAATCAGACCTGGTTCATTGTTTTCTTTTATTTCAAAGTATTACAGAGATACAAATATTTTTGATTACATGTATCACTTTTATAATGCTTGAGTCATAGTTATAAGTGTGCCCGTCACACAGATAGCGTTCATTGTCCCTGAAGGTAGGTTTTTGCCCATCTCCTCCTTCCCCCTACCCCCTGCTTGATTTCCATTAAGTTTTTTTTTTTTTTTTTCTTGAGACAGAGTCTCACTCTTTTTTTGCCTGGGCTAGAGTGCATGGCATCAGCCTAGCTAACAGCAACCTCACACTCCTGGGCTCAAGCAATCCTTCTACCTCAGCCTCCCAGGTAGCTGGGACTACAGGCATGAGCCACCATGCCCGGCTAATATTTTCTATATATTTTTTAGTTGTCCGATTAATTTCTTTTTATTTTTAGTAGAGACGGGGTCTTGCTCTTGCTCAGGCTGGTTTCGAACTCCTGAGCTCAAACAATCTGCCCGCCTCGGCCTCCCAGAGTGCTAGGATTATAGGCGTGAGCCACCGCTCCCGGCCTCCATTAAGTTTTAATTCCCTTTATGCACATGTGTGCTCATCAGTTAGTTCCAATTTAATAATGAGTGCATGTGGTATTTGTTTTTTCATTCTTGACATACTTCACTTAGGATAATGGTCCCCAGTTCCATCCAAATTGTTGCAAAAGGTATTAATTCATACTTCATGGCTGAGTAGTATTCCATGGTATACATATACCACATTTTGTTAATCCACTCATGAATTGATGGGCACTTGGGATGATTCCACATCTTTGCAGTTGTGAAATGTGCTGCAATAAACATTTGAGAGCAGGTGTCTTTTGATAAAATGACTTCTTTTCCTTTGGGTAAATACCCAGTAGTGGGATTGCTGGATCAAATGGTAGGTCTACTTTTAGTTCTTTGAGGTATCTCCATATTGTTTTCCATAGAGGGTGCTTCATTTGGAACCAGAGAAGAGTCCAAATAGCCAAAAAAATTTTAAGCAAAAGAAACAAATCTGGAAGCATCACATTACCAGACTTCAAACTATACTATGAGGCTATAGTAACCAAAACAGCATGGTTTTGGCATAAAAATAAAGACATAGATAAATGGAACAGAACAGAAAATTCAGATATAAAACCATACACACACAGCCAACTGATATTTGACAAAACATACAAAAATACACACTGGGGAAAAAAGTCCTTATTTATTGTTTTTGCATATATATGTAGCTTTTTCCTCCCCCCTTCCAAGTAACATGCTTGTTGCAAGATATTCCTACTCTAAAGATCATCAGCCTCCCAAATTTCTGCACTCTGCTTAATAGTCTAGTAAAATAGCTGTGACAGAAGAAGAACATCAAATTTTAAACATGATTTTCTGGTGATTTTGTTGGAATATACTGGAAGTGCAGTGAGCTGGTGGTATGCTTTCAAAAAACTTCCTCATGCCTATCTAAATTTCTGCTAGACACAGACTATTAATCTAGTAATAAGTACATTCAAAAACCAATGTCTTTTACTCTGTAGGTGTACATTTAAATGTTTCCTATTCTGCTAATGATTAAATGTTAATATTAATTGCCACCTAAGAGAGTAGATTATTTATAAACTTAAGGAACATAGACAAAATACTTAATTTCCTTGTGTTTCATTTTTCTCATCTATGATGGGGATAAATTTATATCTAAAAATTTATTTCCTGAAATTAGGTATCCCTTGAGCAAAAAATGAGATTTAGAAAAACACAGGAGTTAAAATATTACCTAGCACAACCATTCACTTAATATTAGATATTACTATTACAAGTTGAGTATTCTTTATCCTAAATGTTTCTGGCCAAAAGTGTTTGGATTTGGGATTTTTTTTCAGATTTTGGTATATTTGCATGTACATAATGAGATATGTCAGTGATGGGACTTAAGTCTAAAAACAAAACTTGTTTATGTTTGTTATAACACAGTCTGAAGGAAATTTTAAATAATATTTTAATAATTTTGTGTACCTGTCACATGAGGTCAAGCGTGGAATTTGCCAATGTGGTATCATATCAGGATTCAAAAATTTTGGGATTTTGGAGCATTTTAGATTATAGATTTTTAGATTAGGATGCTCAATTTATATAATTTTTATCTTACCATTTCATAATTTATTTCTGAAATCAGGAACTTAAAGAAGTATCCTATTGTGGTGTGATATTGAGTCTTGTAAAAGCACTTTTTAAACATTGCGGAATAGGTTTATATTTTTAAAAATATTTGATATTAAACTTCATTTATAGATTATAAAATATTTGTTATGATGGACATTTGTATCACTAGATATTAATTTACCTTGTTTTCTACCTAAATTTGTCCCATTACATTCTAAAACAGAGCTAGGAATAACAATAGTTAAAGGAATACTGCACAAAATGGTCATTTCTCAAGAGATTCAATTCACACATCTACTGTACATTTTCAGAATATACTTTAAGTCATTCTTTGAAAGTAGTATAATAAAGTGCACATCAGGAATGAGAATGAGTCCATTCTCACCATCTGTTCCTAATTTTTTTTGAGCTGAAGACTGTATTATTAAATCACTGTGTAAAATGATAAAATGGCATTAGAAATCCGAGTTAAATCCAGAAGAGTTCAGAGAACTCGAGGTTCTTTGAAAAGATATCAATAGCTTCATTGCAGTGATGGGTAAAATAAAGGCAGCCCCTTATTCTCAGGTAACCCTGAACTTCATTTTCTGAATGTCCCACAAATTTAAAGTTCTTAAAATATGTTGTTAGTCAAATTTCATATATATTTTATTTCTATATAAATATATACAGTTTTGTACCCTGTTTCCTTTACTCTCCTTTAGTTCATAAGAATTTTAATATATCTTTTATCCACCAAGTTACAAAATTTTAAGAGCTCTTGCTATACGAAGATGGAATTTTGGGGATTCTCTCAAGTCCTCACAATTTTACACGGTTTTCTCCACAAATGGTTAATGATTTGATTTATTTTCTCCAGTGAATGGGAACTACAATGTTTTTAATATTTTTGGTGACATCCTTGGAAACCCTAAAACCTTCTAAAAATACTGTTGAAGAAGTGGTCCTAGGCAAACACAGGTTTAGGTTTCAATGGGATTTGAAAAGATGGAATAGTCTGTTTGTCTCCAAAATATTCCCATCTTCAGTCCTGCCAACGTACTATTAATAGAAACTCCCCCATCAATCACTATCCTATCTTGGACTTATAATTTATATTAAAATGCAAAGGTACTCTGGCTTAAAGTCAACATTTATTCAGCTTTTATACCAATATAAGTATTATGGTAAGTGGATTCACAGGAGAATACATGCTTCCGCATGTGTGGGGCCAGCACTATCTTAGCCCCAATCAACTGGATCAAATGGACATTCAACTATGTGGAGGATGCAGTGCTCATTTTCTTAAGAGGTAAAGGTGCAGTTAGTTAGTTAATCATAAGATGTTCTTGGAAACATTTTACTATCCGATTGGGTGGCAATGGTCCGTGTAACCCTCCCTGGGAAGCTAGGGGAATTACTCTATCCCCCTCTTTGTGGGTTTACAGCACATTGGTTCCTAAAGAACAAGCATGTCTTAGCCCCTTTTGACTGAGGTTATGCATCTCTCTTGTTTTAGCTCAGTTCACTTCCCATAAACTGAAATCTAAATACTGTCCTCTAATGATCTCCCTCAATTTCATGATGTGTTTCCTAGGATGACTCGAAGCTCATCTCTGCTTTGCATTTGTTTTTGTTGCTCTGGTAGCATATTCTTGTCAGAGAAGAACCATTTTTTCTTACATCCTCCTTCTCTACAATCTTAAGTGTATGGCTTGGAACTGGCTTAATTGTCTATGCCCTTCTTTAGAGTCATCTTCCATGGGCTGTGACTTCTATTTGACATCATCTTGCTTTCCTACTTACTCTGATTCCACTTATGCCCAGGCTCAATACCTCTTTTTACCCTCTCACCATATTATAGCCAACGTACCTTTGACTCCCAAGCTGGAATCAAACACTGAACTTATACACTTCTATACTCATGGATATGGGATCTTCCTTTTCCTTCCAGTAGAATGGTTTCGCATTTTTTTTTTCTTTTTTCTCCATTCATTTGCAGTCTCTCATCTCAGTACTGGAAACATCGTCTTCTCTCCATCCCACCTCACACCCTCACACGATCCTCCGGTTTTTCATTCTGCCTTAGTACCAGTCCAGGATAGGGCCAATAACGAAAATTAAAATAATGGTAATAATCATGGCTAACATTATTGAGTTCTTACATGTGCGATAAATTGTTTACAATGTTTTACATTTACTATCATGTTTAATTTTCACAACAACTGTATAAAGTTGATAATACCATTATCCCTATAATCAGGAAACTGAAGCACAACTTCTTTGGCAAGATTAATGTTGATCTAGTAGAGAGCAATGAAATAGAAGAAAAAAATAACTCTAAAGTTGATCTTCCAGTAACATGTTGCTACTGCTTCTGGTAAGTACAGCTGTTATCTTCCCATCTTTGTCTCCCTCCTCTCTTCAGAACTTTGCCCTGAGATCCTCTTAGCCCTTGACTCCTAGGCCTGGCAGAGAAGAAATGCTAACATATTCTCAGAATTATTTTTCTTTCAAAGTGAATGTGATTTGTTTGTATTATTTGTGTACCCAAGTCCATTAGCCTCTACAGAGGAATATTATTTTTTTGTTGTTGTTGTTCATACATGGTAAAAAGGAGAATGCCATTAGAATGAAGTTCTTAATTTTTTGCCTTTATTAATAGCAATAGAATTGTAATAAAATCTTCAAAATGTTGTGTATTTGGTTTGGGAATAGAATAAAGACAGAAGATAGGAAATTATTTTCTAATCCACTGTGAATCAGAAGGTAGAAGACTTGACTGGGAAAGTTGTCACAGAAAGAGTGTTTGCCAGGAAAAAGCCTAGAACTTTTCAAAAACCAGATGGAGAAAGAGAGAGAAAGAGAAAGGAAGTACACTAACAAGAGGTGTGGCCCCTATGTCAGTCTTTCAATGTCTGACCTGCTGGAGCCAAATTATGCGCACTGGGACTGATAGCTCAGAGTCTGAATAGGTGGCAAAGCTGTGTAGGGGAGCCTTGTATTTCAAATTTCTTCATTTTCTTCTGCACACTTTTCCCAACAGACAAAAAATTACACAGATTGATTAGCTCCCATGGTATCACTACACAATTCAGTATAAGTACATAATTATTTTCTAGACAGGGGTGGCTAACATTTATTGAGATCTCACTCTGTATGCCCTTTATAAACATAACATTGTATAATCTACAAAACCACCCTTATGGGATAGGTATTTTGTCTCCCTTTTAATACTGAAAAACTTAGAGAGTTTAAATCACTTGTCTAAGGTCACACTTAGGGTGTGGCAGAGTATGTTCCCACTTCTTTTATTCAAAAAGCCTATGCTCTTGCTATACTGGTAGCTCTTCATTTATTTTTGTCATCACAGCATAGTTTAGAATACTAGAAGTTTTGATAGCGCACTTGAAATGCTTAAAAGACTCAAAAGTACACTAAGCAGGTTAGCAACAATTGCAATGCAATCACTACCACAGCATAACAATGTCTCACAATGTCCAGAAAAGAATCCACTGTTCCCTAGCACAGGCCATAGTTGGAGTTGGACTGTTTACTGCTCATCTAAACAAGCACTGTTATATACTCACCAGGGAGAGTTCCACACGTCACGCTTAACCTGAGCTTATTCTCTGTCACTGCTTAACATTAAACTCTAATTAACTCTTCCAAAGAGCATCTTATACCCAGCTCTGAACCACATTGAAGGACTCTCTTAGCTCGATGTTCACACAATAGACACTGTTTAACATTATATATTCTCTGTTTTAACAAAAACCAAATTGGATACATTGATCAAAATATACCAGTGCATTAAAGCCTCAAAGTACATTTGTTCCAATGGCAGACACAGAGTAAGTACAAAATCAAAGGGGCAGAGAGAGGGTCATGGAAGACTTGACAGGAGCAGTAACCTTGGATTTGGGCCATGAAGGATGAATAGGATTTTACCAGATGAGGGGAAGGAGAAAAGACAGTCCATATAAAAGGAATAGCTTTAACAAAGGGCCAGGGAAGACAATAACCATGCACTGTTTGGAATTCCTGAGTTGAGTATATCGGGTGGAGATAAAGGTGAAGGTTAGAGAGTAGCAAGAGATGAGAATGAAAACATAGGTAACAGGTAGATCATAACTATGGTGACAATATAATTTTTTAAACTGTAGTATTTTAGAATCAAAGTGAGTTCTATAAGTAATTATACTGAAACAGCAGACATAAACTGGCACTTTCCTGAAAACAATAAAATAAAAAATAAAAACAGGATATAGGTTCACCATAGTCATAAAGGACCCTAAATACTATGCTAAGGAACTAATTGAAATATTTAGTAATAGGCACTTTTTTTTTTTTTGGAAAGATTACTGTGGCAATAGAATGGAAAGAATTGTCAGTAAAGAATTAGGAATGACAGGAAGCTATTAAAATAATTCAAAGAAAGAGGTGAGTTTTAGAGACTCTTTTTCTCCTCATATCACATTTTTGAAGTCCCACATCCTTCATGGAGCTTTCTTTGACCCCCTTGAGGGAGTCTTTGAAGGGGCAACTACTTAGAACCCTCTTCTTCACTCAAGTTTTGAACCAGATGAAAAAATAAAAGGGAAATAAGCAGATGGGAGCAAAAATATCACCTTTATTACTAATAAAGAATAGATTGAAGAATGTGACTTAATTTGATGTGAAGAAGACTTTGGCAAATGTGCTTCTTAATATCAAATCCCAAACCATAGGCAACTCTGGGCTGGAGCAAGATCCCTCTACACCCTGGGACAGAGCCTTATCTTGGGAGAGCAGACCCACTCCAGATAGGCAGCTCATACCCAAAGGTAAGAAGGGAAATGTAGAGCTCAAATTTTCTGATGGAAAAGGAATTCTTTCCTCCTAAGATGAGAGAGGCAACAGGGTAACATGATAGGAAATATTAGGAGTGGAGAAAAATGGTTACCTCTTAACATTCTTAACCTTGAAACGTTATTTCTGAACTCATTATTTGCCATATGCTGTCAATTAAGTTATTAGACATTGTGTTATATAGGTTTATATATTCCTTACATGGTTCTATAGTGATTTCTACAATATTTTTACAGATTTGTTTATATGTTAATGTGTTATGTTTCCCCAAATAGAGTAGAAGCTCTCATCCAGTCTCTACTTAGCATAACTGCTGGATTAGCAGGCATTCTCAGTCTCTCTGCAAATGATACTAGCTTTTGCCCAAGGCATAGTGAACATTCATTACTTATAGGTGACTCTCTAGTGTACTGTGCACTTTTATTCCCACCAAGGACTCATATGCTTAACAAGAGTCAGTTGAATTTGTTCTCAAATCTGCTTATAGCAATTGTAAATATAATTATATACAATAAGATAATGAAATATAAATGTGAAAAGATTTGGGTCTATGTAAACTAAGTCAAATGCTTTTGAATGACTCAGTAACTAGTTACCAAAAAAAATCTATATTTTTATGTATGAGTATTATAATATTGTAATGAATTAGAAAAGAAAAAATAACATTAGAAAGATTTTGCACTCATGGGTCTTTAGAAAGTGTTTTAAGTTTTCACTCTACTTCAAAGAAACAAAGGCTAGAGTTTATAAATAATACATTATGGTCCAACCTGTAGACCTATATTTTTTTAAAAGTTATTAGATCAAAAGTTTGGGGAATGAGTGGCCATTTATATATATTAGGTTAAAATGAAATATTTGATCTCTGTATTATCATTATTTCCAAACTGTAGCCGTAGTTGAGTAACAGACTAGATTTGAAAAACAGGAAGAATTTTTCGAAATTGTATCACTTAACTGCAGTCATAACAGATGAGCAAACTGAGACTCACAGAAGTGATTTAAATTATTGTCACACGTATAATTAACAGTTAATGTTTAATAAAAAATGAATGATTGGATATTGTTGTCCCCGTTGATTTTAGAATTCAAATATGCATAGAAACATTAAAAACAGAACTATTCTTCAATCTCTTTTTCTTCCTTTATCTAGCATTACCCTGATTGTTCTCCCTATTCTGGACTCCCATAGCTCTTCATACAGACCATGTGCCCATTTTCTCTGTGATGACTATTCCTCCACTTTTCTGGCTCAATTATCACCAAGGATTATTTCAAAAAAAATAATTTTCTGGCAAAATAAAGGCTCACCTCTGGAAGAAAGAGACTTTTTCCAAATAAAAAAAATCACAAAGATCTAATATGGGTCTTAAATGTATATACATGGTGACCTGGGATATTTTATATTTACTAGCAATATTTATATAGGACAATAAGTAATGCACCATATGTCTCATTTCAGAGAGGAGAACCATTTCCCATGAAGAGAACTGTTGATAAATGGTTAAGATATTTGTAGGAGTCCAGAGTTAAAACTGTTCTCGTTTAAATTATTCACAGATAAGAATGACTGTGAAAGAAAGACGCAGCCTTTCATCCCAAATGGTTAGAGAATCTTTTTACTTTAAATATGGAGACCTACATATACCTGAGCATTGATATAATATGAAAAAAAAATACTGTTATATTAAAAAACACTTCATAAAGATTTTATTTTCTTAAAATTATTCTATGACAACTCCTTTAAAGAGGAAATAGAAAAAATATTTAAGACTGTGTGATCATACCTAGAAGAGTAAAATAAAGGTGCAAATTTTTTATATATGGGGTGTGTGAGTCTGTATGTGCATGTGTGTGTAAACCATGTGAAAACATATGCATAAGAAACAAGTATTAAAATTTAAATAAGCCAGAGTTCCAAATAATTATATTTGAGTGTGAATTTCTTCCACTCATATAGAAATGGATTTCAGTGAGTTTTTTCCTCCCTCTATTTTCTTCATTTTTTTGGTATTGGATTATATTACATTTATATTTTAAAAATTATGAAACATTTTTCATTATTCTGGGTAGAAAAAAAAATGTCAGCTTAGGTACTATTTCCTCACATAAGAACAGAATGCTCTGGCAAACTTTATAGCTTGAGCCTGTCAGAATAACTTTTGACATTAAGGACTAAGATTAACCAGTGTTTCTGCTTGTGCCCTATTGTATTCCTCTGCTTATTATAAATGTTGTACTGTGTTCCCAGTTTGTGGAACATTCCTAAATGGTGTTTCTACTTTGGTTCTGTCACAACCAATCCTGTGGACACATAACCTCATAGAGTTTCAGTTGTTCATTTATAGAATTATGGAAGTGGACTAGATTTTATAAAACTCATTTCAATATCAACATTATATCATTATATTCTTGGACAAAAATTACTATAGATTTTCAAAGACTATCAGTATGTTTCTCCAGAATATTCCTCCTAGATTAGTATTAATCTTGAGTTTGAACATCTCCAGTGAGAGGAAAATTGGAGTTTACTCATAATATTTGTTGGGTGTTTAAATTCTCATAACATTAAAATGAAAAATTTCATAATTTTTAAAAATGTTCCCCCTTTCCTCGAGCTTCTGAAATATGATCACACATGTTTTACACTGTGATATTCATTTCTGTCCTCTAAGGCTATGAAAATTAGTTGAGTTTTCCCAACTCATAAAAACTTTAAAATATTCAAAAACTGTTATGATATATGTTCTTCTCTGCAATTCTTCTCTTATCTGAGATATGGTTTTTTGGACTCTACCTCAATTTAGACACTCTTTTTTAGGTACTTACTGGCTAGGTGTTCATTGTCTACTTTAAACTGTATTACGTAGAATGGAATAAAAATCCAGAAATATTGACTTCATTGTAGAATGTAGCTGATAAAGTAAATAGATATCACCTGGGGTTTGTCCAGTTTCTAGGACCAGCTTCTATTTCTAGTCTTGTATAGGGCTAAAGATGATTGATACAAGGCATAAGACCCCAATCAGATCTCTTCTGGGAATTTGAAACCTTACAGAATGCCAGGAGTCACTTGACCTGATTCACTTCAATAGCAAACACCTAAAGAAAGGTTTTCAAGTTTCTGTTATTAAGTCTTGAAAGCTTCTCGGTTTTATACTTTCCTGCATAACTCCTTTTGGTTTTAGAATTTATATTTACATCCTTCCTTTAAATTCTTCTACCCTCTTTTTTTTTTTTTTTTGCATGAAGACTGAAACTTAAGGTATGTGCCATAGAGACACAAAGAGCGTACTGAGGGGGAAAACGTCAGAAAGGTGATAGGGGCAAAATTTAAGTAGAATAGAATGAAAGGAACTTGAGGATAAAATTTTAAGTAGAAAAAAATAGTCAACAGTGGTGATATTGCCAAGGAGAATGTGAAGAACTAGGGAAGGTATCCCGAGTGTGGCAATTACATCATGCTGAACTTTGAAAATGAAGTTTCAAAGAACACAAGCTACATTGTAAATTGTAAGGAGTGAGGTAAGTTGAGAGGAAATAAAAGCATTTTGGGGATGTCAGATATAAAATAAATACAATTTTAGCTTGATGCATTAACAAGTCAAGATAGAGATTCTCTACTCACTAAGTTGCAGATATATGGTCATGTTAGAGGAAATTGAAGCAGGGAAAAGTAATGAAGTATTTGATAAATGAAGATTGTTTAATAACTAGAAGATCATGGAATTAATAACTTGACAGTAAACTTTTACTGAAAAGGGTAAGTGAATGAGAAGTAGGGGAAGATAGAAGCTATCAGTTATTTTGAGTTGATGAAGCAGGTAGACATGGAAGCTACTACCAAGGGCATATTAGCACCTTCCTGGGGACGCAGAGTGCTACACATTAACAATTTCAGTGGCCAAGTGCAAAACAAAAATGAGGGGCCCATGGTTCAAAAATAAAGAATTTCAAGATGACAACAAGAGAGTTTTAAATCAAATATGAGACCCTTTTGTGTATAAGGCCCTCTACTAGTGAACAGGGAACACATCCAAGAAGCCCTGCTAGGATATTATGGTTCCAACGACCATGTTGATTATAAATATACCAGATCATGATCAGGGAAACATTGTTCACTAAATCAGGCTAAGAACTGAAGAATGATTACATATCTTACATTCCCAAATGTATGCTTTGTTTGTATGCATTTATAATAGTGATTTTATCTTGATATTCTTCTCCTCATAAACTACATTAAGGTAACAAATCGTGCTTTAAATTTTTTTTTATGAATCTGGGTGGCTCAGGACAGTGTCAGTTGCCTAGGTCTACATCTACCAATATTTTCTTCAGAAATGGAACAAAATTAAACAAAACTACACAAAGACAATGCATTTAGTATAACTTAAAGACAGAAGATGCTAAAGATTTAAAATAAATGTAAGAAAAAATGACAAAATATCTAATCCCAGCAAGTGACTGCTCTTGCGATTGTCCTGTTAAAAATCTTTGTGCGATTAAGGGTGAGTGGAGAAAAACTGTGTGGAAGAGAGAAGGGAGCTAGTAGCAGGCCTGAGGTTGAGATAAAACTATCACCAGAAAGAGCAATTTCACTCTTAGTGTGAAAATATTATAAAAATTTTTTCGACAGATAAAAGTGTAAACTACAGAAATATGACTTAAAATTATGCATAATTTAAGTATTAGATTTTGAAAGAGTTAGCTTCTGGGGACAGTAAAAGGTATAAAGGAAGAAAGAAGAAGGTTTTGTGGTGAAGGAAGAAAAGAAACAAAAGAAAACAATCCAAGGCCATATAAAACATGGAAAGACCAAAATATTAGAGACATGAGACTCAACCCCCTGCCCTATCAAAAAGCAAAACCCAGTAAAGAACCTGGGCTTTGATACACTGAAAAAAGAGATTTTCATTGAATTCAGAATCTTATTATTGACCCTATACCCCAGAACTGAAAACATAAAAATTCAATAAATCTATAAAGAGATGTTATAAAAAATCATAGACTGATATTTAAAACACTGAAACATGAAAGTCACTTCTTCATCTTCCCCCTTTATAGAAAAATCACAGAGTAGAAGACAATATTTAAAAGTAAAATATATGAAAATCAGCATTAGGATTATAAAAAACCACCTTGCATCATAAATTTAAAAACTAAGATCAGAAATGGACAAAGAACAGGATGAAATTAAAAATATAGAGTTGGTTGGATTCAGCAAAAAAATAGAAAAAAATAGATTGATCTTAAATATAAAGACTAAAATATAAAATGACAAATAAAATGAAAATTTAACAAGAAAACTGAAAAAAGGCAAGGAAACAAACAAGAAAATAAAAATAGGATAAAGATAGAGGTAAAAAGAGTAGGATGGATATAATCAGAATCCCTGAAAGGGTTAATAATGAAAAATTAACAATATTTTAAACTATAATTTATAAAAACTTTCCAGATAAACTAATAATGTACATATTAAAGAGACCCACTCCTATTAGATGCCAGAAAAAATTAACACAGAATGTCCAGCGTCAAGACACATCCTAGTAAAACAATCAGACTTCAAAGACAGGAAAAATATCCTCAAGCTCTCCAGGAAGAAAGATCATATAAGGATCAAAAGAATTTGAACAGAATCAGACGTTTTAAAACCAATATATATAAAAAAAATGAACAGATTTTCAAAAAACTCAAAGAAAAAAATGTAACCCAAGTATTATATCCAGGCAAATTGTCCTTCAAGTATCAAGGCTCCATAAAAACATATTTGAACTTATAAAAACTTAGGGATTTTGTACTTACGATTCCTTTTTGAGGAATCTACTGGAAGATGATCTTCATTCAACTGATGTGTCACTGAGAATGCTTCGCCAAAAAGACTGATGGTGAGCATCTCCAAATATATAATTCTAGATTTAAAGCAAAGGTGGGGATCAGGGTGGAATAATAGTAATACACATTGTTGTATGTTGTGTGAAACTCAACATAATGCCTTTAAAAATGGAACAAAGAAGGAAAAAAGAAATTAGAATGCGCACATTGATTTTCGTGTAAGCAATAATTGGGAATTAAAAACTGAAAAGTCAAATAGTAAGAGGTTAAAAAGGAAAGGGATTTAAAATGTTGTAACTAAAAAGGTAATCACTGGAATAAACATATAAATGTTACTCTATATCAATTTTTTAAAAAAATAAACATACACATTTTTAAGAAAACATTGCAAATAAAATAAAATTTATGTCTGTTATTCATCATGAGTTTATTTGTGTGAGTGGTGAGAAGGGCGGATCCTGTTTCAGTCTTCTGCAAATGGCTATCCAATTTTCCCAGCACTATTTATTGAATAGGGATTCTTTTCCCCAGTGTATTTTTTTTGTCTGCTTTGTCAAAGATCGGATAAAACCGTAGGAATTCTAGAATAAAATGTTGGAAAAACTCTTATAGACATTGGCTTAAGCAAGAATTTATGAAGAATACCCCAAAAGCAATCACAGTAACAATAAAAATAACTAAATGGGACTTGATCAAATTTAAAAACTTCTGCACAGCCAAGGAAACAATCGTTAGAGTGAATAGACGACTCACAAAATGGGAGAAAATATTAGCATGCTATACATTCTATAAAAGGCTGATAACTAGAATCTATAAAAAAACCTCAAGCAAATCAGCAAGAAAAATTAAAACAAGTTCATTAAAAAGTGGGAAAAAGACATAAACAGAAACTTTTCAAAATAAAATTGAATAATTGTCAAGAAACATATGAAAAAATGCTCATCTCTAATCATCAGGGAAATGCAGATCAAAACCACAATGAGATAACACTTAACTCCGTAAGAATGGCTTGCATGGAAAAGTCCCAGAACAATAAATGTTGGCATGGGTGCGAAGGGATAGGAACACTCATGCACTGCTGGTGGAACTGCAAACTAGTATAACCTCTATGTAAAGTAGTATGGAGACACCACAGAGAACTAAAAGTAGACCTACCATTTGATCCAGCAATCCCACTACTGGCTATTGGCCCAAAAAAAGAAAAGACATTGTATAAAAAAGACATCTGCACTTCAATAGTCATAGCAGCACAATTCACAATTGCAAAGATGTAAAAACAACCCAAGTGCCCATCAATACATGAGTGGATTAATAAAATGTGGTATGTGTATATACCATGGAGTACCACTCAGCCATAAAAATGGTGAACTACCTCTTGTATTATCCTGGATAGAGCTGGCGCCCTTTCTTCTAAGTGAAGTATCACAAGAATGGAGAAACAAACCTCTCATGTACTCATCCTTAAAGTGGAACTAATCAATCAACACTTATGTGCACACATGGAAATAACATTCATTGGAAATCAAGTAGGTGGGAGGGTGGAGAAGGTGATGGGTAAATTCAAACATAATGGGTACAATGCACACTATCTGGGGGATTGGCACACTTATAACTTTGAATCAAACAGTACAAAAGCAATTTATGTAACCAAAATGTTTGTACCCCCGTAATATTCTGAAATTTTAAAAAACGAGTAAAGAAAAATAATATAAAATTTACATAATTATTAAATATTATAGAGTTGAAATAAATCATCTCCGTCATATCAATAAATGTGAATGTACTGTGGTAGAATCAGTTCTTTTTCTCTTCAAGCTTCTGGTTCCTGCAAGCATTGATGATTTGTGGTCCTGTCACTCTAACTTCTCTCCCTGTAATCATGTTGACTTCTTTTCTTTCTCTTCTGTCTGTCCCAAATCTCCATCTGCACTTATAAGGAAACTTGTCTTTTAATTTAAGGATACTTGTCTTGGAATTTATGGTCACTTGGATAATTTATGATGATCTCCTCATCTCAAGATCCTTAACTTTATTAAACATAGACTCTTTTCTCAAACAAGACACTGTTCACAGATTCTGGAGATCATCAGGGCATGGACATATACTCTTAAAGGCAACCATTCAACCCACTGCATCCAGCAATATGACTTCTAGGAAATCACCCTGAAGATAAACCTCCAACAATATGAAAGCACACCTTAATAATATTATTCATTGCTGCATTGTTTATTGTAAAATATCAGAAATGACCTTAATGCTCATATATGGAGGATGATTGAATAAACTGTGATACACCTACATACTAGAACATTGTTCAACTATAAAAAAATAAAAAGGGTCTCTATGAACTAACAAGGAGAAATTTCCAGGATACATTGTTACATAAAAGAAACAAAAACGTTTTATCGAAGAAAGAAAGGGCATATAAAAACATACATGTATCTTCTCATTTTTGTAAACAGAAATTGAGGAAGGATGAAGCAGTAATTAATGAGATTGGTTACTTATAGGGTGAGAATGAGATGGAGAGAATGGGAGGATGGAAAATGGTAGATGACATGAGTAGGTAGATGACATGCTACACATCTGTTTGTGTAGCAAACCCTGGCTTTTAGAGCCATGTTACTGTTTAACATATCCCCAAAATATTAATGTACTCCCATATTAGTTCTTTCAACTAAATAATTAAATAATTAAAGGAAACCAGGATTTAACCAGGGGTATAAAATATAATACAAAGAATATAAATGAGCTTACAGTATTACAAATAAATAACATAACCACCCTGGAAGCAGCCATTTCTCCAAGAAGTCCTAGTTCCATTCTTTGGACAGTAGCAGTAAGAAATGAAGATTAAGGCACTGGGTATGTTCATTGCTACTTGGTTTTCATTGCCTCCAGTCCCTTTCAGTAGACAGAGTTATATGTTTATTTTCACACTAAATACTAGCATCTATATTTTATTTCTATATAAGGTGTATGCATATGTTTTTTTCCTTCTTTCTTTCCTTCTGGGGTTAATATTAATTATCCATGGATCCCATAGTTCTTATAATGTGATTGCTTTATACTTAAAATATAGTTTTTAAAATGTAGTTTTTCTTAAAAAACCCGGGATCTGGAGCCAATTTGCTTAATATAAAATTCCATCTCCAAACCCCAATACCTATGTGACCTTGCATGACTGACTTAACCTGTCTGTGCTACAGTCCCTGTGATGTAAAATGAAATAATGGTATAACCTATCTATTAGGGTTATTGTAGAATATAATGAATGATTGGAGGTAAGTCACTTAGAATAGGCCCTGGTACATAGTATAGGATAAGTGTGAGCTAATACTATTTCTATTGTAAACATTGACATCTTGATCAATGACAGCAGTAACTCCATCCCTATATTAATATTTATTTTCTGAAAATTTTGACTATTTTTATACATTTGAATGAGAATTAAATACATTTATATCCATTCTAAAAGCTGTCTTGACATAGTTTAACACATCTAACCCTTAAAAAGAAAATTTCTTATATTAATACTTATTTATAACTTATGGTTGGGAAAGAGTTTTTCCATAAATACCTGATTTTAGTTTAAACTTCAAGATTTGTTTCCCACTAAATAATAGAGTCCCTAGCCTATAGGAGTGCTAATTACTTGAAAGAGTTCTGTACATTCAAACTCTAAGTTGCAGTTAATTAACTTAATTAATTTTTCATCGTAATATGATCTCTTAAGCCCCATTTCATTTGCAATTTCTTATAGTGTTGTGAGCTAACCAATGAAGCACTCAAAAAATAGCATAATATTCCAGCTGTGAATTATATCCTTGTACAAGAAGAGACAACAAAATAACATTATTATTAACAGATAATAAGTTATATGAAATGTGAAAAAATAAGGGAGGAGAAAGGAGCTGGCTGATGTCCGAGATAAGTAAAAAGGAGGAGGTAGCCCGGGAAAGAAGGGGCCAAGACCCGGAAGGATGAAAGACAGCCTCAAGGCAGCAGAAGGTAAGCATCTGCATAAAACTCAGCACTCCCCAATTCCCCCTATCTTCTGAAAAGCAGTAAGGGGACTTCTCATCTTTTTCTATCTCTGAAGGGGAAGTGTCACTGAAGAGAAAATGAAATCCCAAGCTTATCTTCCATGTGTGTATGGAATGATAATGTACATACACTGCATGTTTTGAGAACAGCATAGGAAAAATTCAACATAACAATTGGCCCAGGATTATTGAAGTTCTTGAAATTCCCTGAATAAACAAGTAAAAAACATCTCTGAAGTGACATTTTCACAACGCTAGGGCTTCCAAAATAGATAAATAGACTGATACTGTAGATAGATAGAATTTCAACTAATTATAAATTACTAACGCATAATAAGTTAACCAACGTGAGAGTTGGCAATGAAAAGGATGACCAAAGTGGAAATGATATTAGAAATAAGAGTACTGAAAATGATTTAAGAGATAAAAGAAGCAATAAAACCATAAAAAATAATAGCAAAATGAAGGGGCCTAAATTTAGAGTGAAAAAATCTTGAGATTGACTGAGTTACCAACAAGTAGGTGAATAACTGGTGTTTAATTTCTCTGAACATTACTTTTCTCATGGAGCTATTGGCATATCTATCTCACGGTGTTGGTAGACAGATTAAATGAGAAAATGTATGTGGAGTTCCTAGAAAATTAGAACTGTGTTGGTCCTACTTTCCATTTATGAAAGATTAAGTCAGGAGTTGAAACTTGGTCAGAGACATTATCTCCTCTTTTTTTATTTGCAATTCTATGTACAAAGATATATTTATGAACATTAAATTTTGAAAGATGAATTGCCTAATTAGTAGCACAGTAAAAATTCAGTATGGAATATGGTACCTATCAAGATATGCATTTCACTAATGATAGTCACGTACAACTTTTCTGTATGTGGTATCTACTTCAGTGAGATGTAAAATATAGTCCTGAAGCTTCCCTCAGGCATGGTCTTCTGTAAGGGGAGAAGGCACAAGATTGCACAATTTATTTTTCCAGGTAGCTTAGAATTATTTTTGTCAAATTTGAAACATATTTTGGGGGTTATTGATTAGAATTTTATTATATTTATAGATAATTTGGGGAAAAATAGACACATTTATAATTTATTTATTTAAAATATTTTTTCTTCCATAATAAAGTTTTTTTTAAATTTTTTTTATTTCAGTATATTACGGGAGTACAAATGTTTAGGTTACATATATTGACTTTGCTGACACGAATCAGAGATTCAAGCATGTCATCCATTCTGTGTGTACATACCCATCATCTCTTCCCCCTTCCCATCTGCCCGACACCCAATGGATGTTATTACTATATGTCCACTTAAGAATTGATCAGTTAATACCAATTTGATGGTGAGTACATGTGGTGCTTGTTTTTCTGTTCTTGTGATACTTCATTTAGTAGAACATAATAAATTTTATAGTATTCTTTATAAACATTTCTTAAACAGTAGTCTCTTCGTATCAATGGGTAACTGGTTCTAGGACTTCTGTGGATACCAAATCAACTTACATTCAAGTTCCTTATTTCAAATGGTGTAGTATTTGCATGTATTCTATGCACATCCTCCCATATACTTTAAATAATCTCTAGATTACTTATAATGCCTAATGCAATATAAATGCTACATGAATAGTTGTTACAATGTATTGTTTAGAGAATAATGGCAAGAAATAGAAGTCTGAATATGTGAGGTAAAATGCAATTTTTCTTTTTTTTTTTTGAATATTTTCTATTTGTGATTGGTTGAATCTGTGGATGTGGAACCTACAGATATGGAGAGCTGATTGTACAATTAATTCCTATGAATTTAGATCTTGGTTGCTATAGTGATTGACATCATAGACAGCATTAGGTAAGCAAGAAAACTTTTGATTTCCTCACATTTATATTTTACAGCCAACACACAGAATTCTCTTATTTTAAATTGAAATTATTCTTTTTTTTGCATTTTTAAGGTAGAGAATGGCATGTTCTGGAAATCTTACTTTATAAATAATTTCTACTATTATGTATTAAATTGACAAGAATGTTCACAATAATATGGCATGATAAGTGCAGATCATAGGCCTCCTTATCCTTTACATGCTGAAAAATGTCATTCTATATTTAATTTTCTAAGGATGACACTTTCTTTGGTGTCCTTTTGTCATTTTTCCAGGTGATAATTTGTCTTTTCTTTAATATATTGAAATGAAATATTTTTATTTTATTTTTTTAAATTTCAGAATATTGTGGAGGTACAAATGCTTCGGTTACATATTTTGTTTTTGCACTGCCTAAGTCAGAGTTACAAGGGTGCCCAACCCCCAGACATTGTGCACCGTACCCATTAGGTGTGAATTTACCCATCTCCTCCTCCCCTACTTCTTTACTTTTTTAGGATTAAATTAAAATGCATTTTGAAACTATTTTTCTAGACAGATACAATTCAGCTTTGAGCCCAGAGAGGTAAAGTGCTCAGTGTTACTCAAGTAGTGGCAGAGCTGTGGATATCCTGCTTCCCAGACCATGTTATAGCTTCATGAGTGGATGCTGGTGTTTTCCTTCTTCTCTGGTCCAAGACTTAAACCTCGTACCCACATGGGGAAAAGGAAAAACAGCACTGAGAAATCCCACTTCAAAGGGTTACTTTGGCCTTGACTATTCCCTTAAAAAGAATTTTCTGAAAGTGAAGCAGCCTAGAGTTCATCGAAGAGATCTTTGCTCAGTGGTCCTGAGTGCTGAGATCTCTCAAACTACAGACAAATACGATCAATTATTTTGTGATGGACTTTTATGCTATTTAAATGTTTATTTTCAAAGCAACTAGAAGCAGTTTGCATCCTCCCTGAGAGAATAATCCACTTAGTAGTTGTGATCAACAGCAAGAATTATCAGACTCTATTAGTCCTTAAAGATATCCCCAATATATTGTTAAACGGAAAAACAAAATTGCAGCAAAAATGTAGACAGTAAAGTGATAGAAAAATACATATGTAGTGAAAGGATAGAAAAATGTTTGGAAGGATTTATACCCAACTATTAATAGTAAATACCTCTGGGGAATGGGACTGAGGCAAGGAGAGCATATCATTTTTATTTCACATACCTCTGAATTTTTATTTTATTTTATTTTATTTTTTTTGAGACAGAGTCTCACTGTGTTGCCCGGGCTAGTGACGTCATCCTAGCTCACAGCAACCTCAAACTCCTGGGCTCAAACGATCCTCCTGCCTCAGCCTCCCGAGTAGCTGGGACTACAGGCATGCGCCACCATGCCCGGCTAATTTTTTCTATATATTTTTAGTTGTCTGATTAATTTCTTTCTAATTTTTGGTAGAGACGGGGTATCGCTCTTGCTCAGGCTGGTTTCGAACTCCTGAGCTC